>OU015495.1:39115545-39223045 GCA_907164885.2 Dolomedes plantarius
GTCTATGTCATGCCAAGTAGCTCAAAATAACATTAAAATTTAAATTACCGTGTGAATCTTACTGTGAAACACTAGTGGCATTACACATTACTCTAGTGCATTGATTCTAAACCGTTGTGCCCCAGCCATGGATGCTGCTAAATTCTTTTGGGGGATAAACAAAATAAATATTAGTAGGGCCCACATATAATCTATATATTTAAGTTTCTAAGCCGATTCTTTGAGAGAAAACTCTCCGTAAGTGAGAACTACTGCATCAGTTTACTTTTTTTTTGTTTGACGTTGACCTTGCCCTGGTCGACGTCTAGCATTCCCTGTTTCTTGGAATCGATTCCACAGCCTTGCAACGACACTTCTGGCGACTCCAACAGCGTCCGCGACACTACGTTGTGTTTGTCCGGATTTAAGTCTGCCTATAATACGCCATGCCATGAATTCCGGTACAAATTTGATTTTGTGACAAATTTGATTTTTGTAATCGCAATTTTGAAGTCCATGTATACTGCAATTTTGTAAACACAAGCCGAGGGTTTGTGTTTTCCAATTAATGCAGTATATAAATATTATAGAAAACATTAATTCCGATTAAATATTTCCTAAATTCATAAACCAAAAATAAATGTTTAAGCATGTAACACTTAAACAATTATCCATTATAATATTTCACTAGTTGGTACCCGTCAAAATATGATGGCTAGATAGTAAATAAATGTACTGATACACAAATTATACTCAACACATCACTGCTAAATGTTGAAAATCATAATAATGCGCAGAAACAAATTAATGTGTTTAAGCGGCCTCATGGTTAGTGAGTATCTAAAGCCAGATTTAAAATTGTCACTGAGCATGCACAGAAAGCAGTTTTTTTAATTGTAAATTATCGCTAATTAAACAGTACGAAATAAACAATTTTCATCAGGTTTAATCTTATATTTCACAAATATAATTATCATAAAAATAAAAATGGCAGAGAGAGATTTAGGCTGACTCCTCGGAATTAACGTGTTTATCATTAAAACATGTCACTGAGCATGCGCAGAAACAGTGAGTTTCTAATGCCAGATTTAAACATGCCACTGAGCATGCGCAGAAATCAATTTTTAATTGTAAATTATCGCTATTTAATAGAAATTTCGGTTACAAAAACCAAATTTGACAAATCTACAGATTATAATATTTCGTTTAAGACCAAAATGAAGTAAATTGGTGCATTAATTTTCTCTCACAGACTGCCCAAAAAGTTGGCTTAGAAACTTAAATATATAGATTTTTTATTATAATACGCTTCAAATTAAATTTACACTTAATTACTCTCCAAAAATATATTTTATAAAGTTTAGTTTTTGTAACAGAGAACGTTTGCTTCTGTAATTGTATCACTTGATGAAAAATTTGGAATACTACACACAATTAACATTTCAGGAATTAAGCAATAAAAAATAAATTTTAATAATTATTACTAAAAGTATAACAGTATCTAATAAATCTTAATCGCCTTTTACAAAATCAGTTTAGCCTTTTGCACGTTAGGACTAATAGCATCTTCAGTAATAAGAGACCGTGTAATAAAACATACTAATTTACTAAGTGAACTTTATGAGATCTTATGGTGTAATACATAAAGAGAATAATGAACTAATATTTCCTATTTTAAAAGGGGGTATTCCATTAAAGACCTAATATTTATAAATTACCTTAAAATTCAAATATTTTTAATACGCCTTCAAACTTACTTCTAATGTATTATAAAAGATTAAACCTTAAATATTGTATCACAATGCGTGTTCAAGTAATCACAGTAAAAAAAAAATTATAGTATACCTAAGGTATTAACAAATTCTAATCGCCTTTTGTAAAATCCATTGAGCCTTTAACATGTTTTGATAAATTACACGGTCAGTTATGAATTACCATGAAATAAGTCATATTGATGTACTCAGTACATAGCCACATTTTTCATGGGGTCCTGTTCGGTGTAATTCAAAGAGCAAATCCTTCTTTTATCATGAAAGAATAATGTATCAATATTCATTAATTTGCAAAAGCGAGTATATATCTAAATAGCTAATATTTATAATTTATCGTGAATTCAAATATTTGATAATGCGTCATTAGATTTACGTTTAATGGATTAGAAAAGTTCAAACATTAAAAATTTCCTAATTATACATGCTTAATAAAGCAGTAATGGTAATCAATTAAAAAATAGAGAATGCGTATAATGAATGAAAGTCCATTAAGAAAACAAATGCATTCTATTTAGACTATGGAAAGTAAAGCACTGATTATCTCAGTAATATAGTTTTTGTATTCAGGCGTGATTCTGCTCTAAAAATATTAATGCATGGAATTTTTAAAAGCTGTTTGATGTTCATAAAATAAGGAATATGTTTCATAATATAAAGAATAAGTTATTATGAAACGACAGGAAACGTACTCGAAGAAGAGGGTTCCTTTATCAAAGATATCTTGGTCCCTAGATACATTCCAGGTACTTACTTCTGCGCACGCTGTAGATATCCATCTAATTATTTTACTCAGAAAGGAAAATGAAAAATGCAAACGACGTTATATTTTTCTCTATAAATATGATCTATAAAAGAAACTATGACTGTTATAGATCTCCTTATCTGCATCAAAATAAGGGATAACACTTTAGGAAGGCACTTATAGGGATAACACTGAAGGATTTGCACTTTAGACGTTGGTAAAAATAGTGTGTATAAAGTGTTGCCATTCCACAACAGAAAAGCTGTAAAAGTGAATACTGCTAATACAAAAAATGGTTGAAATGGGAAAACAAGGAGTTAAGAAAAGAAAAAGCAACTTGAAAAAATAGCTGTTTTAATAATTAACACTTCCAGAATTTGTTCTTTGCAACTTTATCACCATCAATCGATCTTAATTTTTCACCACGATTCGTGCGAAGTTTTATTTCTTCCCTATGTTGGTTCGACTGACTGCATCTTGTCAGTGGCCAGTAAAAATTACATGTTCAGTGCATGATTATCGTTGAATAAATACTCCCTTAAGGGTTTGTTTCTTGTACCTTTATTACCTTCAAACGACATGAATTTTGCTCCATTTATGCGTAATTTTATTTTTTCTTCTTTGGGTCCGACTGACTCCATCTTGTTTGTGGCCAGTAAAAGTTACATTTTTATTTTAAGAACAAATTTCAAATGAGTAAAAATTTGAGCACCCCATGTCGTCATTAAGAGAGATATACAGTATAGAGCCAAAACATTATGACTACCTGCCTAAAAACGCGTTGACCCACCTTTGGCCCGCAAAACAGCTGCAACCTGCCTTGGCATGGATGCCACAAGTCCTTGGTAGATAGCCGGAGACATATTGTACCAGTTGTTCAAACAGCGGTTACGAAAATCCGGGATATTCCGACATGGGGGTTTTTGAGCTCTGAGCTGCCGTTTCATGACACCCCAAATGTTCTCTATCGGATTAAGATCCGGTGAGTTCTTCAACACGTGGAATAGAATGCAACGTCATTTTTTCTTGATAACGCGTGGACGTTCAACTCCATGTTGTCTACTGCTGGTTTCACCGTCATTCATCTACACTGAAGTACCACTGAATTAGGGATAGCAAAGCCTATGCAAATTGTGTAGCGCTGCGCATCATGTATTCGCAAGTGAGGGAGCTGTGGTAACTGCATATATAGCGCGTGCTGTGGTTGTTGTGAATTAGTTGTTGGAATTGCCAGTGTGGGTAAACTGCCTGATTTAGACGCCTTCGATCGCGGACAAATCGTAGGTGCGCGACGCATGGGCCATTCAATTTCCAAAATCGTCAGACAGCTAGGATTTTCAACGTCGACAGTGTCAAGAGTATACCAAGAATACATGGATGGTGAAAAAAAACTAGCGATCGGGCAAACTGCAAAGGACAATTAGCCTTGACAGTTCGTGGTGAGAGACGGCTCAGGCGTATTGTACGTAGTCAGCGAAGCCAAACATTAGCTCAAATTACCACCCAGTTTAATGACGGTGCCAGTCGTACAGTCAGTAAACGGACTGTGCAACGCTCGCTTCACCGTATGGGTTTCGGGAGCCGTCGACCTACGAGAGTACCATTGCTCTATACTCGCCATCGGGCTGCACGTCTTGCCTGGGCAAGAGAGCACTGAGACTGGAGTGTAGAGGACTGGAAACGAGTAGCATGGAGTGATGAGTCTCGATTCCGACTACTTAACGCCGACGGGAGGCTGAGAATATGACGTCAGGCTCATGAAGCCATGGATCCTGCATGCCTGGCTGGAACTGTACAAGGGCATGGTGGCTCAATCATGGTCTGGGGTGTTTTTTCGTGGCACAGTCTGGGATCTTTGATGCGTGTACCAACCTCCCTCAATGAAATTCGGTACGTAGAGTTGCTGGGTGATCACCTCCATCCGTTTATGCTGTTCTCTGTTATCCGCACGGTAATGGAGTTTTCCAGCAAGACAACTGTACAACTCTCACAAGTCCCGGTTGGCTACTGGCTGGTTGGATGAGCATTCCTCTGACTTCTCTGTCATGAATTGGTCACCTAGAAGCCCAGTCTTAAATCCTATTGAGCATCTTTGGGATGTTTTGGAACAAGGCGTGAAAGGCCATCACACAGCACCAAAGAACCTTACTGAATTATGGACAGCTTTAGCCGATATTTGGCAAGCCATTCCCGTGGAACGTTTCCAGAAACTTGTTGAATCTATGCCTCGTCGTGTGGCAGCCGTTATCAAGGCTAGAGGAGGCCCAACTCGTTACTAGGTAGGTATCCCTAATTCAGTGGCACTTCAGTGTACTTTACATAAAAAACGGCAGATCGCGAGCAACCAACAAGTCGGGCAGTTTCGGAGATACTCGTTCCGAGCCGACGGGCCATTACAATCTGCCCTCTATCAAAGTGGCTTAGATCAGCAACCTTTCTCATGACACACAGAAACAAGGGTAAGAATGATTCCTCAGACTAGCCCAGCAGCAGTTAAATGCCATTCAAACCTGATCACGTGCCCTCCACGTCATCCACACGTGTTCATTACAAAGTGTCGGTGATGTTTATGATGTTTTGTCTCTGTACTGTATATACTGCTTTCTTGTAACTCAACCTATTAAATTTCAGAGAAAAACTGGAACCCTGAAAATAATTCATTTCTTTCAAGCTGTATAAACAAGATGCGTCATAATAAAAGTATCCAATATATACTTGTTGATACAAAAAATTTATATTCATATCTATGAAACAGTCAATGACAGCACATGCTCCAGTGATTTCACAAATTGACAATAAGTGTCCTTTTAATTTGTCACGTGATTTAATATAAATAAACTATTTGATGCGATATTGCTTCCTACAAGATTTAAAAGAAATAATCTCTTCCTTGAAGAATAATGTTTGAATGAAAAAGATATTTAAACAGAAGGAGCTAATATTTAACTTTGAATAGAAAATTAAATATTTACATTTTGCGAAGATATCATTAAATTTCCTTAAACTATATTCTGAAATGTTGAAAAAATGGAAACTATCGTACAAGGTAGGTTGATTTTCTAATTGATAGTTTCAATGAGTTAAAGAATCACTCATGCCACTAATAAACTCAAAGATAACAAAAATAATCGAGTGGAAATTTTAACTATTTTGTTCCGATAATTAATTTCTGTTTATCTTTTAAAGCTTTTGTTTCTCTTGTATCGGAATATTTTTTTTCAAATCTGATTTTCAAAGTATATTAATAAAGGATATAAATCTATCAAAAATAAACAGAATGAATAAATGATTTTTTCTAAAATACGTTACATCCATTAAATCATTAAGCATTTGAGAAACCGCAACAAAAGGAAACTACAGATTACTTATAAAGAAAACTCGCTAACAAATAGCTTTAGGGGAAAGTAGAAACAAAAGATATTTTTTAGAGATAATGTGTCTCTAAAAATTCTAGGTAAAGATTTTATCTTAATAATAAAATGCATAACGAAGTAGGTTTTCTGTATAGTATGAGAATAAATTAACATTTTAACATAAAAAGGAAAAACTCTTTGTAGAAGGTAGTTTAACCTCGAATTTCAACCTTTTATTTATTTATTTTTTTAAAAAAGGACGCAAACATTTATATACAAAAATTTTATTAGAAAGCACTCCTTATGATCATGAGAGTAACGGTTGTTAATACCTTCTTTATAACTCTCCAAAGTTAATAATCTACAGTACTATTCTCATTTGATATTTCAAACAAGGATAGAAATATTATTATTTTATTTTTATTCTTGTACAGTAAAACCTCGTGTATCCGGACTAACTGGGACCATAGGCAATTCGGATAATCCCGGTAATATGGGTAATAAGAGGACAAAATCCTTAACTAAGCAGACTTATCGTTTATTACGATAAAATCTATGTTTTGTAACAAAATTACATAGAATTGTTTACGAGATATTAAAAAATATAAAAATAACTTTTCACATCATTTCTTAACAAAGAATTGGTAAGTCTAGTAAAGATTTTTTAAACTCAACAAAAATCATTTTATTACTATAATTTATTGTACAATCTATGCAGGAACTGTACATTGAATCCAAATAAAAAGCGAATATTTGGTGTACTTGTAATTACGTTCTTGCTATCATAGGTAAAAATTCCTTACCTAATGTGAACATTAAATAAACATAATGTCAGCAAATCTGATCCGGATCAACGAGGGCCGGATAAACGAGGTTTTGCTTTTACTCTAAGGCCGTCTGCACACGGAGCAACTCAAAAGAAACTGATAACTGACTCCAGTCACAAACCAGTCCGTGATGAGTCGTAACCTATGTAATTGAATGGAGCCACGCACACGGCGCAACTGGTTACAAACTCGTCCGACGAGTTTGTAACCAGTTGCGCCGTGTGCGTGGCTCCATTCAATTACATAGGTTACGACTCATCACGGACTGGTTTGTGACTGGAGTCAGTTATCAGTTTCTTTTGAGTTGCCCCGTGTGCAGACGGCCTTAGGCGCTTTTCAAAATGATTCTACAAAAACGTGAATGTTTTTAAAGTTGTTGTTTCTTCCAATGCGGGACATTTCTCAATTAACACATTTGCACATAATCCGCGAGAATCGTTGGTTACTTTCAATGGAGGCATCGTATAGGTGAACCAATACCATCCCCTGATGCCACCTCAATTTCAACCCCAGAGTCGACATCTGGGGGATCGTACCTTCCCCCACCCCCCTCTGACATCATAGGACTCTCTGATCTACGGATTTAAATTGTCCATATCCAGCCAGGACACGAAAGTAGTGAATGGCGTCGTTCAGATTCGAAGCGAACACCCCTCAACGCGGTACCACTAGGCTACCTCCACTAGTCCCGAGAATTTTACTGCAAAACGCATAGCAATATTATTTATATTGAAAACAATGATCTGCTTGTTTAAAGCCATAATGTTACACGGTTTCCAAAAATGTTCAAAATATATTTCATCAGATAAAAAGACCCTATCACCATTAAGACGTTCATTTTTCTATGCTCATCTGAATTAAAAGTTTTCTTTTAAACATAATAATCATATTATTAAAAATTAATTTAGGTAATTAAAACATCCATACAATAATTGTGAATTACATGCAATATAATATGGCATTAGAATCTCGTGTGCTATAAAAGGGATTGTGGCATTAGATACCCTTTATGTTATTATTATTATGGGTTATTAGATAACCTTTATGATATTATTATTATGGCATTAGATACCCTTTATGTTATTATTATTATGGGTTATTTGATAACCTTTATGATATTATTATTATGGTATTAGATACACTTTATGATATTATTATTATGGGTTATTACATACCCTTTAGGATATTATTATTATGAGTTATTAGGTAACCTTTATGATATTATTATTATGGTATTAGATACCCTTTATGATATTATTATTACGGCATTATATAATCTTTGTAATATTATTATTATGGGTTATTAGTTAACCTTTATGATATTACAGAAGGTCCTTCACACTTTATGGAAACGACCATATGGAAACGATTTCGATAGTTAAGTTTTATGTATAAATGCCGTATTTTATGCGGTGATTTGTTTCTATCTGATAGCCATGGTTCTTGACAATAGATCTATTTCGAATATTTCACGAAAGCAAATTTTTGCCTAGTTCTGTCATGTCAGTTTTACCTCATTCCTCTGGGACCGTTTTCCAAACTCCGTTCAGTGTTCTTAGATGCCGTTTACCTAAGGCTCGAATTAAAAGACCGAAATCGCAAATGTCCATTGGAGAAGAGTCAGGTTATTTTACAGGTATTTCATTAAATGGGATACATTTTATTCCTGTTTCTGATACTTACTTTGCTAAATAAGCGGCAGTTGATTTAGACGTGAAACTAGAGGCTTTGTGCATATGAATCTCAACTTTATCAATGTCCTTTCCATATAAGGTTGGAATTTCTTCCCCAAAAATCGGTTCTAAAATATTCTGCTCATAGTAGAGTGAATTAATTTTGGCTTTACTTGAGACTTTTTTTATATTTAATTTGTCGTGTAACAAAATCCTGCTACTATCATTAACTCCTTTGAGAACATTGCTGTACACTGACGTAGCCACTTCGTACGGTCATTCCCGTCAGTTGAGCAATAGAAAATTGATTTTTTTTTTTTGCTACAGCCATTTAAATACACTCATGCCCCATCGAGTGTTACCACAAATTTTCATTTTTCAGCAGCTAGTTGTTTTTCATATAATTTTCTACAATTTGTTTTTCTTTCGGCAATATGCTTTGGCAAAAGCAGATGAATTTTAGGTTTAAACATCCTTTTTAACTTCAAATCTTTATGAATGATTTTACTTACAGTGCCAGAAGACATTACTAGTTTCGATGCAATGGATACTTTTATCGGCGTATTTTCTTATATCAATATATATATATATAAGTAATGGATATTAATTAAGATCAGAGACTTCAATTTCTTGATATTTATCTGCGTTCGAACAGTCTTAGGATGAGGTTTAGTGGCCATGTTTTCATTTTTAATTTAGTTAGACGAATTTTCCCTTTCAAATTTAATATATTATAAATACCTATTTTTGAAATGCCATAACCGAAATTTTTACACCGCTTTATAATTTGTTAATACGAATATTTCTCCCTGGAAAGTGTAGTTACGTAACCTTCGAGCCATCTATCAATTTTAGGAGCCATTTTCAAAATAAATCTTTTATTTTATATTCCAATCAAAGCCAAAAAATTGCAGACGATTATTATGAAGTTACCAAATATTTATCTCAAAATACAAGTGTCAAAAACAAATTTCAAAATCGTTTCCATAAAGTGCGAACGACCTTTTGTATTATTATAGTATTAGATAGCCTTTAGGATATTATTACTATGGGTTATTAGATACCCTAAGATATTATTATTATTATTATACCCTAATAATAGAAGGATATTATTATTATTATTATTATATACCCCTTAAGATATTATTATTATGGTATTAGATACCTTTTATTTCGTTATTCTAAAATCTCGTAATTCGAAAAACAGACTCATACTTTAAATGTTTGCATAAGCTACTCATTTATTTTTATCTTATAAATTTTACTAAAACACTAACCCAAACTATAGGAAAAGAAAACGACAAAATACGATATATAAAAGCGAGAATCACATTTCGCATCCATTTTCGCATCCACCAATTTTAAGGGATCCGTGACACAAAATACTTTAAAAAAGTTTCTTTTCTTTTCCTAAAACATAATGAGAGCTCTTAGATTCAAACAACACTAGCGTCGTGTTTCTGCGAGGATGATGTTGACAGATGCAACGTTTTCACTCTGTATGATGTGCACCGACCATTACAACTTACGGCCCGTGGACCACGTGCGATCCGACAGCACTGTCGGTGAAGTCTTTTGTAAAGATGCACAATGTTATAAATCTTCAAAAAAAATGGAATATTATTTTAGATTTATAATATTACGACATCAATATATATATATAAGTAATGGATATGAATAATTTAATTTTTAAAAGAATAAGTAATTTATTTGTAAGAAAAATATTTTACGCTTATCTAATCTATCATATTTTTTTGCGGCCTCAAAGAAGCTTTCTATAAAGTAATAAAAATAAATTAATAAAAGTAAAGTAATAAAAGTAATAATATTAATAAAGTAATAAATGCAATAAAGTAAAGTCACATTTATAGTTGTGAAGTCCTGGTCTATACTCACCCATCTGTATAATTGTATTTTGAGTCTATAAATCTCTAATATTGGATTATAAGAGATTAATAATACATTCTTGGTATTTTGGAATTTTTTATGATATCTTTAAGATATATCTAACGTTCATTGTCAGGTATTTGTATGAAATTTCGCACCGTACTGTTTTGTTCAATTATGCTTAAACTGTCGATAAATATTCTGCTCAACATGAGACGTATTTACTTGGTTTAAATCATATTACAAAGCCCTTAGAATCATATGACGCAAACCGCATGTTTTTGCGTCATGGTTACATTTCCATACAGGCATTTCCATAAACAGTCCTCAAATGTCATGGAACAGCCCTACTTAACAGTCCTGAAATTATCAACTGCTTTTTACAAATAGCAAAATGTCATGACAGAGGCTTTTACCTGTAAGACACTCGTAGAAGTAAAATTCCTTGTTAACGTCATAGTATGCCCATCTCTATATGTTTTCTTTATGATCAGTAAAAATTGTCGAGGGAAGGAAAATCCACAATATTTATAACAATGAGAAAAATTTTGGGGTAAACTTAGAAACCAATGAAAGTTGGAAACCAATGAATATAACATAAAAGAACCTTTTCATCGGCAATACATTTCTACTGCAGTTCAAGACTAAACTCGAATTATTTTTATAATTACATGCCGGAAATATTCCAGGGTAAGTTTGTGCTAGATATATAATATTTAATAAGCAAATATTCGTGCAGACATTGCTTATTCATCGAGACACATAATACTGAGAAAGATTCGTAACTGCTAATGTCAATGTATCTCCTGACAGACGGTATCAATAACGTTTGTAATTCTATAACACACATCTACACTAAATATCCTTTAATATTTGTAGTCAAATATAACATATTCATCTGGATAAGTAATTGATCGGAAAGCATCGTCTTTGGGATTAAAGAATAATAAATTGCTAAACTAAAATCTTTCTTTGCATCTACACGCGATGGTATTATTTATACCTTTCTCTACATGTGTTGTACGCTTGAGAAACAGAAAAAATAGCTATAAAAGTAGTAAATGAATCAGATGGAAACAGAAAGTATTGCCAGCAGGAAATTATATGAGGAACATGTAAAAGTTTTGTTTCGCGAATATAACATCATAGTAATATAATTTTTAAGAGAAACTATAGTGAAAAACACTCTAAGAGAAGCTAATAAATGAAATGGGATTGTCTCCATTTTTGATCAAAATCAATAATGTATATATTAACGCTCAGCTCCCGGCCATTGGAAAAAATTTTATGTATATACTAGATTAATACCATTAACCAAAGATACTTTCAACTGCATATATTAAAAGTTTTTTTTTAACTTGAACATAAGAGACAACATTTCAAGTCGAGAATTGAATGCGGATACTACTACATTCTATGTAAGTGCCAAATAAGACCTTCTGAACAGATGTGCCTTCCATTATTACTTCGAGTATTACATCATTTATTATAAATCAGGGGTTTCCAACTTACAAGTGTCCAAGGGCCGCATCGAAAACACCTGTCTAGTGGCGGGCCGCAATTTAACCAGGACCATGCCCAGGACTTTTTTTCTTTAGGGAGGGGGATTTGGAGGATTTGTGTATAGTATGTACTCTGAAATTTTTAATAATTCGAGGATGAACCTCCAACAACGACCTTGATTATAACTGGCCAACTTTCGTTAAATTACACAGACACACATAAAAAAAAGTCAAATAAGAAGTGGGGGGGGGGGGTTGTATGAAATAGAACATGAGTGGACACCCTACTTTTCATGGAATTCGAGAAAAATCAATCTTTTTTTAAAATGAACAGCATTTGAAAACAATAAAGACTTTTACAAAAAAAATTTTCGTTAACTAAGAATATCTAAATTGATGCTGCAAATTATTTTCTAGAAGTCTTTGCGGGCCGCAAAAAAAAGGCACCCCGAGCCACATGGCGGCCACATGGCACCAACTGGGGGTCCGCGGGCCGCCAGTTGGAAACCCCTGTTATAAATGATACAATTATAGTTAAAAATCAAAGCCCGATTCAAAGGCCCCATTTAAAAAGGAATAAAATTTTATAAAAGTATCAAGCAAATTAAATCTACTAAATAGTAGAAAGAAATCGTCTTGGATGCATTGAATACACATACATAATTTAATGAAAATTTTATAGTAAAAAAAATGGTATATAAAGCACTTTTGGCAGAATTATACGGTATGATTCCTACCTACTGTTTAAAAATTACTAGATTAGAAATACATTTCGTTTTGCTTCTGTAGTATAACTGTTTTTAATATTAACTCTATGGAGGTATGACAGTACGAGTTCTGCAGTATGCATTGAAGGATTTTTTTATGGCGAAAACATGAACAACTTTTAAGATAAACCAAGAAAATTATGATAAATAATTCATAATAGACCTTTTTTAAATAATACCTTAAACGTGAAATATTTGATTATATCTCTGTAGAATAAATTTCCTTTCGTAAAATGCTAGTCAAGTTGAACATTTGTTATGTATATTAAATTTAATTGTACTAATATTTATATATGTACCGATTATATATGTATAATCTGTGAATAAATTGCTTATTAATTTATTTGTTTATAAATATATACATATATACACTGAAGTGCCACTCAATTAGGGATTCCTACCTAGTAACGAGATGGGCCTCCTCTGGCCTTGATAACGGCTGCCACACGACGAGGCATAGATTCAACAAGTTTCTGGAAAAGTTCCACGGGAATGGCTTGCCAAATATTGGCTACAGCTGTCCATAATTCAGTAAGGTTCTTTGGTGTTGTGGGATGGCCTTTCACGCCTTGTTCCATAACATCCCAAAGTTGCTCAATAGGATTTAAGTCTGGGCTTCTAGGTGGCCAATTCATGACAGAGAAGTCAGAGGAATGCTCATCCAACCAGCCAGTAGCCAACCGGGACTTGTGAGAGGTACAGATGTTTTGCTGGAAAACTCCATTACCGTGCGGATAACAGAACAGCATAAACGGATGGAGGTGATCACCCAGCAACTCTACGTACCGAATTGCATTGAGGGAGGTTGGTACACGCAGCAAAGATCTGAAACTGTGCCACGAAAAAACACCCCAGACCATGATTGAGCCACCACGCCCTTGTACAGTTCCAGCCAGGCATGCAGGATCCATGGCTTCATGAGCCTGACGCCATATTCTCAGCCTCCCGTCGGCGTTAAGTAGTCGGAATCGAGACTCATCACTCCATGCTACTCGTTTCCAGTCCTCTACACTCCAGTCTCTGTGCTCTCTTGCCCAGGCAAGACGTGCAGCCCGATGGCGAGTATAGAGCAATGGTACTCTAGTAGGTCGACGGCTCCCGAAACCCATACGGTGAAGCGAGAGTTGCACAGTCCGTTTACTGACTGTACGACTGGCACCGTCATTAAACTGGGTGGTAATTTGAGCTAATGTTTGGCTTCGCTGGCTAAGTACAATACGCCTGAGCCGTCTCTCACCACGCACTTTCAAGGCTAATTGTCCTTTACAGTTTGCCCAATCGCTAGTTTTATTTCCACCATCCATGTATTCTTGGTATACTCTTGACACTGTCGACCTGGAAAATCCTAGCTGTCTGACGATTTCGGAAATAGAATGTCCCATGCGTCTCGCACCTACGATCTGTCCTCGATCGAAGGTGTCTAAATCAGGCAGTTTACCCATACTGGCAATTCCATCAATTAATTCAGAATAACCACAGTACGCGCTATATATGCAGTTACCTCAGCACCCTCATTTGCGCATACATGATGCGCAGCTCTACACAATTTGCATAGGCTTTGCTATCCCTAATTCAGTGGCACTTCAGTGTATATATATATATATATATATATATATATATATATATATAGATAGATAGATAGATAGATAGATAGATAGATCTATAGCTAGATAGTCTTTAAATTGTTTAAATAGTAGCTCAAGAACGATGAATGAATTGATTTTCGAGGCACAAGCAATGGTTTCTTTTATTTTCATCATTGGTAAACTAATTTTCTTTTAATTTCAAAGTAAAGCCAACATACTGTTAAAATCCTTCTAATTATAATTTTGTACTTTACTGAAATGTTAAAATATGGTAAAATAATGCCAATTAATAGCGATACGACAAAAGATTATGAAACAAAACGAAACATTAACTATGTTTGCAGGGAAAAAAATATGTTCTTCTTGATTTTAAAGATTTTTCATATTGTTTCTTATCGGCAGGAATACAGTTTCCTTCAGAAATAAATTTGAAACTGATGAAGTTACAGACTATAAACTATTTTCTGTTTAAAAAACACCTTTATTAACTTTGAAAATATTTATATCCCATTTTTCCAAGTGAATGCTTTTGATTACGTTTCAAAGTTTATCAACAAACAATTTTTTTCACCTTTTCACATGATCCTCTAATATGAATCTATTATAGATAAATTACGCTTAGCTATATAAAAAAAATTCCACTAAATATTAATTTTAAATTAAATAATGGTTCACGTATTTCTCAACTTCTATTCTTAATCAAAGAATGTTTGATGCGTTCACGAAAATTAATTTGTTCAGGAGACTGGAGAGTAGTTTTTAGACGATCCTTAAAAAATTTCATTCTTTATACTTAGTTATATATACTTAAAAAACTTTTACTGAAATTTTACTGGAAAAATTTCATCTGGAAATCGTATTAATTATGTAAAAGAATAAGCTTACTTATATTATTCATATTTATCAGACCGTAATATTAAAAATCGCTTGTTATTAAAAAAACTTTTAGTGTCGTATTATGCAATAATTCTCTAATTATGTTTTCCGTAAATATTTAATTTTCTCGCATTTAACTTTCCCTCATAGATAAATAAAAATTAAATATTCTTGAGTGCATGTTTGAACAGGTACTTATCGGTAAATTATATAACTTTTTCAATAAAGAAAGCATTTCTCTAGGCGCTTTAGGGAGAAAAAATTGTGACACTTCTGCAATTTTAATGTAAACCGGGAAAATTTTATTTAATTAACGGGAGACATCCTTTTATATTTCAGTCTCACGTCCTGTCATTTTTCCGGAGAGACAATAGTGAAACTGCCCGATTTATTTGCTCTGAATTTTTTTTGAAATTTATAAACGTAAAAAGATATAAGGAAATGCAGTTTTCCTCTCAATATATAAATGAAATATTATGTTTGTAAGAAGTGAAATGTAAAAAAAATAATCTACCCAGGTGTTTAGCTACGTATTTTACTGTTTTGTCTCCGAAACTTACTACTTTTCTTTTACAAATTCTAGGCAAAGACTTATTCACAGACTTATAGACAGAAATAGGTATTTTTCTAGCGTTCAAAGCTCGGTCCAACTTAAAACATCCACTTTCTTAGCGTTTTTTTTAATAGAAACTTATACGTTATAATGCTCTAAAATATTTAATTCGAGTGAATGTATTTTTTAGTATACTTTTGAACGAGGACTCCGGTTATCAATTGATATCTTGCTTTACGCAGCGAACCTAAGTATTAATTTACAAAATAATTACAAGATAAAAAAAAACTTTTTATGTACCATGCTTTTAAATTTTCTGTTGAATCATATGAACTTGACAATTCTATGTATTAATAAATACTTTTTAAAATTCTTTTTGATGAATCATCCAATCAACTTGAAAGAAAATAAAGTTAATTGGAAGTTAACTTGCGTTTAACTTTTCATTCCCGTCCCGGCCGAAAGATGGCTGCAACAGTCTACAAACCAAAATTAACTGAAAATGGATTTCCTTCTGCTTAAAGATGGCTAAAAGTATTAAAATAATGCATTTTCACTGTGTTCTGAGCTATTCTAAAAGTTTTAAAAGTCTAACTAGTCGGAAAGTTTGTTAAAAATCCATTGCAAGATTTGTACTGGACAAACATGAAAGCGAGTTAACAAAAATGTGGTAACAATAGATAGATCTAGTGTTCACACTAGTAAAAGTGAGAGAGACATTATTAATTAGATTCGAATGGATCCAAAAAATTAGTGGTAGACGATGTCAAAACATTTCTTGAGCAAGAGACAGGAGTGTTACTTTATTTTCTTGACCACATTTATGTAGGGACTCGTTAGTTAGATGTTGAGGATCGCACAGTAACTATCACCCATAGTTAACGTAATTAACATTTATATACAATATGAAAAAATAGCATCCGTTTCCAACGGGATCTAAAACAGCAACTTGAAACAAACTTTTATTTCTGCACTTTTATTCTGCCACAAGACCGTCTGTCCCGTGCAGGGTTTATTCCTTACAATAAAACCTCCCGCTCGCACCGAACCTTCTGTTCAGCACGGAGTCTCACTCCTCCGTAACATACGAACTCTCTTCTAGTGCCGTTGATCTGGCTGCTCGTCCCTACGACCCAATGCGCATTTCAGATCTCACGTATATATCAGTGAAATGTTTTCAGAGCATCCTAATTTCATGACCACCGAAGTGATAGTATGTAAATTCAGCCCATGGGGAAACTTGTTTCCATTTAAATAGTCTAATGAGTGAAATATGCCGTGTATAAGAAGAGACTTTATTATGATCCTTACTTCACTTATAGACAGCAAACGGTGACATGAACCCACTTTAATTTATTTCGAATTATGATGTTCCCATTCCCAGACACTTCGCATTTATAACTTTCATTCAATTGTAACACTACACAAATATAGTTAAGGCCAAAGTTTTCAACGAACAGTAAACCCAATTGGTCTTTCGTAAGTTTCTGTGGGTATATGTAAGTACGTGTATGATGATGATGTTGTTGTTTCTAATGCCTCCTGGCGTAAGTGAACGGCTACGGTTTATATAGCACCACATGGGTCGAAGCCCGTTTTCGCAAGTCACCACCTCAATTTTGACCGAGCACAAGCAGGGGTGATATCTGGAGGTATCGTACCCTCTCCCACCCTCTCTGACCTCATAGAGGGACTTTCTGGTCTACGGATTTAACGTGCCCATATCTGACCTAGACACGGAGGTATCTAATGTCGGGATTCGATCCTAGCACACTCAGCACCGAAAGCCGGCGCATCACCACAAGGCTACCTCGAGCCCAAACATCTGTATAACTTACGGCCTGAAATTCCTAAATTAATTTGTTTCAAAATTAATTTGTTTCAAATTGAGTGTCAAAATTAAAATAATTTAAAGGTCAGATATGGCAAAACTCCAAGTACATGAAATATAAACTCCTCCCTTTACGGTTTTTGTCGGTTTTTCTGTGTATTTGTAAATATTTTCAGGACATGCTAATATGTTCTTAGTATGTTTGATGAACAAAGCCTTTAAATTTCCTAAGTGCTCTCCTTATTTTTTAAACAAATAAATATAGCATTTAAGTCCATCAAGTAACTTAAACTGGCAGGGGAGTGAGGTTGTGTTCAATCATCAGCAGTTTGTTTAAATAAATATTTAATTTGTTTACAGTTTTGGACAGCAGATGGCAGCAGAAGCAGCAAAGGAGAGGGTGAGGGGCTCTGATCACGAGTTGCTAAAAATAAACTACCGAATATATAGGAATCTAGAAAGAAGAAAAAGCACAATGTCGATCAATTTACATTTTAAGCTTAGTTTATTAGGATTCAGTTATTTTTTTTTTCTTCTTTCTAATAATTCTATAAGTAGTCGAATCATGGTTGCAGAAGTGCACCAGCAGCGTGAAGTCATTCAAGTCGTTCAGAGATGCCAAAGTTCTTTCTAAGATATTGTAAAGAATCATACGCCTCTTCTTGAAAACGTAAAGCAAATGTGCAGCATAGTGGTATTAAGCATCAACTAAGCATATTTATCAGATGGTTTTTTACATTCATTTATAATTTGTCATGATACTCGTACAAACTCCAACTGTTTTCCATTGTTTACAGAATAATCATTATTTCAGTAAGTCAAATGATGTTTAAAGTATTGAATTAACAACTCATGTTTAAATGGCTGCATATCGTATGGCAGCATAGTGGAATATTAATCATCAACTAAGCATATTTATCAGATGGTTTTTTACATCGTCTTCATGATATGTATAATGATGTCAACAAGACACCAACAAGGCATATTAAAATTCCCGAAAAAATAAACGCATTGTTGATCATGTTATCTCCTAGGATCCAATTGATATATTATGAGTACAGGAGTGACTATACTTTGAATGCATTTATAATTTGGGTACCTTACTCACATTATTGAGATGAAGTGCTAAAATTTTAACGTAGGATTATGTTTCTTCATAACGGCCCTCCGAAAAAGCAAAATTTCAGACGCTAAAACCGTTCGTCGTCGCGAGTTATAATTTTGGCAGAGCGCCAAACCCAGTCTGTATCGTTTGGACAAGCGGTGAACAGTTAAACAGAAAAGTACCAAAAAGCGTCATTTTTTGACTGACTGACTGACTGACACACACACACACACACACACACACACACACACACACATATATATATATATATATATATAGATAGATAGATAGATAGATACATATATATATATATATATAACACATACATACATGTATACATACAACAGAGGTAAGGAACGATAAGTAATCCTACGTTAATCACCCGCAGTAGTTTTGTTAGAAGAGACTACCTGAAATTTTTTCTATATAATAATGTTTTCTATAGATATATTGTTATACCAACCTGTTTTTTAAATAATCCTCTCTAGTCATTTATATGACTGTTTGAAAATTTAAGGCTTTTGCTTTTACATTATTTCTGCAGTTTATTTTCCCATAGAGCTAATTAAGTCATAGAAACCCTAAAAGACCATTATATATGAAATAAATTACAATTTAACCACTTAACATTCCAGTCACAAGAATATTATTTAATAATTTTCTGTTTTATATTTTTCATTAATTCAGTTCCTATGATTCAAATATCATAATGCCTTCATTTACAATTTGTCAACACACTCCAACTGTTTTCCATTGTTTACAGCATAATCATTATTTCAATCAGTTAAATGATGTTTCGGGTTTTAAATTAACTCATGTTTAAATGGCTGCATATTTGAACAATTAGCGCTGTGACTCTACACAAGTGAAAGATAAACAATCGAGAGAAATTTAATAATCGAATTTTTTTAGAATTTTCTAGTCCAACTTCTAAGAATTTCAGGTTTTACAAGATTCCTCTTGTGTCTGCATCAAACTATAATTAATTTTTCTCGTAGTATGTACAGATTATTAAATCGCAATAATTTGCATTAAAATAAAAATAATTTATATATGCTAAAATACTACTTATTTGTTAGAGAGATATTTTATGAGTAAACTGTAATAAAGAGAAAAGTTCCTGCAATTCCACGTATTTTAAAATTTATTTTGCCTTCATCAGTTACGCTAATGTTTCTCTTAGTACATTCAGATGATTAGAAGAGAATTTTATATTCTTTGAAATTGCAAAGTCAAATAAATGTCATATGGGGAAAAAGTTTCAAATATTTGAAAAAGAAATTAAAGCTTATAATCCTTACGTATTATAAAAAAGATTTAAACGGTGAAACCCTTTACTCCACGGAATCAATGTAATAGGTCTACTTTTTAGCAGAAATGCATCAATTGCTGTCTAATGTAAGTAAAATTATTGTTTTAAGTTTTAACTTATTTCAATTAGGGAATCCTTACTTTCAATAGGTAATGTCCTTGAGAAAGACAAACATAATTTTTCTTTTTTTTTAGAGGAAGGGGGGGAGGGTGGCTCCAAAATACAATTCAGATTCTACTTTTTTTTTTCTTCTTTGTGCTTGTGTAATATCTAATCAAGCAATAAGGCAGTTAAGGGTGAAATTTAAATTCCAGATCCGTAATATAAACTGTATGTAAATAGTTTAAGATGATACTGATAGCATTTTATAAACGGTGAAAAATAATATTTCGGAAATACTAGCCCACAAGGTACAATGAAAAATTCAAATATTTGTACATTGTGTACAACATAATCATTATTACAATAAACTAAAAGACGATTAAAGTTTTCCGATTAATTCGTGTTCAAATGGTTTTATAATTTAACAATTATTAATAATAATTCGACAAAGTTATTTCGATTGGCTAATCATTTATTTAATGGATAATGCCTTGACAGAACGAAGACAAAATTTTTCTCTTTTAGCTCAAAAATCAGAATTTTTTATTATATATATAATGGCTAAGACAGTGAGGGGTAATGTTAAATTACCAATTCTTAGTATAAATTGCATTTAAATATTTCGGGGTGGTTACATATAATATTTTATAAATGATTAGAGGTAATATTTCTAAAATATTATATTAGCTTATAAGTTGCATTGGATATTTTTTCATGCTAGAAATATTTTACTTATAACCAATTCTGTTCGTGTCTAGGCCGGATATGGGAACGGTAATTCCGTAGACCGGAAAATCCTGCTATAAGTTCAGAGAGGGTAAGAGAAGGTAAGATCACTAGATGTAATCCCCCGGGGAGGGGGGGGTTGCTCGGTCAAAATTGAGGTGCCACCTAACAAAATCGGACTTTGGCGCTTGTGGTGCTATTATAAACCGGAGCACACCCCTCAGATCGCATGCCTGTGTAGACCTGATCTGGAAAACTCTCGACTAGGAGGCATAAGCAACAACAGCCAATATTGTAACATAGTGATGAGGAAATACCTCAAAACCTTTTTTATCGGACTTCATTGAAAAACTTCAATCAATTTCCAGTAATGGTAAACACTCTAAAGTAGTTATTTTGGTAGTGTCCCATTTTTTCCATTGCCTTCATAATAACCAAATAATATTTACCATTCAAACACTCTGAATAATTTTCTAGCAAACAGAAATATTGTACCAATTTTATTGATGTGCTTATCAAATTGAATATATTAAATCTTGAACATACTGTAGGGAATAGCAGAACATTTAACTCCAGTATGAAAAGAGATTAGAAACTATCAAAATGAGTTAATCTCTTCAAGAACGAGGTACCCACTAAACCAATGTCAGTATATCGGTATATCCTACTTTATAAATTCAATAAAAATTATTTTGAGCTTCAGTCGTACATTCAATTTTATCATTGTTTTAACTATGAGTAACAACTTGTAATTTACATATTGGGTCCGCTAGAGTAAATTAAACTGCCGTTTGTTTGTCCGCTTCCAGTGTGGTGTTTTAAGTTTAAGGCATTAAATTTTGAACATATAGTTGGGAATAGCAACGCATTTTATGCCCGTATGAAAAGAGCCTAGGGAATTTTAACATGAGTTAATCTCTTGATGAACGAGGCATCCGCTAAAGCGCTGGTAATGTCACCAATTAATTAACTCATTCTCTTAATTTAATAAAATAATTTCTAGTTCTGCCGCATATTTAATTTTATCGTTACCACATAACTTTCGATACCTACTTGTAATTTACATACATGAACCGCCAAATTAAGCCTATATTCCAAACAGTGGGCATATTGTGTATATGCCCACTGTTTGGAATTGACCAAAATCTCAGTGACCAACATACAGTGAAACCCCGATTTAACGTAACCCGTATTTAACGATTTCCCGCATATAACGTCCTTTTTCATTAGTCCCAATTAATTTCATATACTTGTAATGTTAAAAAGTCCCAGATTTAACGGTATTATTTTGAAATATTAACCGCATTTAACGTCATTTCTCTAGGGTCCCTTTAATAACGTTAAATCGGATTTTCACTATATATATATATATATATATATATATATATATATATATATATATATATATATATATATATATATATATATATATATAAATGTATACATATAAAGAAATATATATATATATATATATATATATATATATATACATATAAAGATATATATATATATATATATATATATATATATATATATATATATATATATATATATATATATATATATATATATAAAGAACAATGTTTGTCCCCTCTTGCTCTTAAGAATTTACGTTAAAATTTTTAATCCAATTATAAGTAAATTAATCTGACTCATTTCTTCCTGTTACATTTTTTTAAGTTGTAAATAAAGATTTTAAATTCAAACTAACTATAGGGAAATTGATATGACAAGTTTTTTCCTCTTACATCTTTTTAAAAACTATAAATAAAATTTTAAATTCAAGCTATTCAGGTAACATTTTCGTAATTGAGTTTGGAATCGGAATGGAAATAATTTCCAGGGTAGAGTATGAAGATATGTATTGGACCTGATAACTTGTTAATATTGTGGGACTGATCTAATCCAGCATGATGGATGCACAACAGACTATACACAATTATTTCATTGGACTATTAAACATAATCATCACATCAGTCTGTTGGGAAAACTTTCAAATGATATTTTTCTGATGCACATTTTTAACTTCCGGTTTTTTGCATCCGAAAGTATAGATGCTGAAAAACACAAAGCTCGTAAGTATCGAATGTTGCTATTTGTGTAGTTAATATTTCCCACGAGAGTTTAAGATACTGAAGTTTATAGTTGTTAAATTAATTCTCTTTTCAAGAAAGGTCGTAAAATTTTAAAAGTACGGAATTGGATTTAACCACTTTATTTTATATGATAATCTTATAGTATATAAAGGAGAAACGTGAAATGGGTCGTCTGTGTATGTGTTTGTGAGTCACAAAAACTCAAGAACTGTGAGCCCTACCTTGATGAAATTTACACGGTTTAATGAGATTGAAAAATCAAGAGGAATGTGACTATTTTCGTCCCACTACGACGTTCCATTCCCAAATTATGTTAGAACAAGTTTGTTCGGTATCATCGTACGTTTTTGTTCAAAGCCATTGTAACATTTCATTGTTGCCAATTAAATTATAACATTTGCGTAAAAATAAATAGACATGTATTAAAAACGTTATTTATTCATATATTTGCGCATGCAAGAAGAATTCGATATATTATTTTCATATAAGTTGCAACCCTGGAATATTTCTTTTTAAAAATGAAAATATAAAGATGGAAAGTCATTCATTTTCAGTCAATGTGTTCTCATCCATAGCAGACGATTTAGTTTTGAGAAAGAATTACAATCATGGAATACGTGTATATTCTAATTAAGAAAGTCTGAAAGTGGCATTGAAACGTAGCAGACGATTTAGTTTTTAAAGAATTCCGAGTATGAAATATGTGTATATACTTTTTCTATAATAATTATCATATTTTCTATGTTTTAATATTGAATGTGTTCTCAATCCCTTCAAACACTATTGATTTTTTTTTCTATAATAAGAAATCCATTCAAACATTATTGACTAGTTGTAAATTAAAGCTTTAAAATGCTCAAAAAGAAGAGAGCAATTTCTAATCCAAACAAAATGTCAAAAAATTGTCAATCCCGAGCTAAGCCGGGTAATAAATCTAGTAAAATATAATTCAAAAATCCCACATACTTTTACTATAAATAAATTTTCTACTAAACAATATTATTTGTCATGTATAGCCGACGAACTTGATTTCAAAATGGTATATTATATTTATGTTTTTGGACCATTGTTACAACAGTAAATGTCCGCATAGCAATATTTCTCCTCGCTCTGTATAATATTAGAAAGCTTTTATTATATAATGCTATGACCAAGTATAGGATAAAAGGAGATCACGGATCAATACTACTGCCCGAATGCTGTACTGTTTCAACTTGGTTTGATCGCTTTAGCAAGTGACCAATGGTGAGAAAATTTATCATTAATACAGACGCAAGATATTGAATAAAGCCCGGGACCTGAGTTAACAGTGTTTAATAGGTTACTTCAGTTAATGGATAGGCGCATGCGAACTAATTGGCTCGAAAATTTGTGAACGACACTCATGTCTTTAATGAATTTACATTTCAATCCATGTACACATACATTAATTTGTAACAGCGCAGACAACACTGGGCGACTTGGTGTACGAACGCTGTCATTTGTTCCATCCATTATATTCTATAAATAAACATTTACAAGGCCTTCTAGCAAAAGGAAAACAATTCTAGCGCAGTTCATTAATATTTGATGCTTTAAAGGCGAAATGCAATAAATTATAGGAACTCTCATAAATTCCAATATATGTTTAAATATTTTAAATATCAGCTGCATTCATTTCAATTTAACGATGTTTGGTGATACCTTCTCTTTGAATTTAAACACAAATTATCCCCAAGGCTTTTACCCTAAGTAATACGTAACATTTTAATGAAATGCTACGAGACGATAATTTACTAACACAAATTGAAATGTGTAAACGAGGAACATCTGATGAATATTTATCACGCAGAATCATAATAAAACGTTTAAAACTTCATCAAAAATTTCACCAAACATGTACTTATGGCATTTAGTAAATAACAGAAAATAATATGTTCCCGTTTCATCTTCACTAAATCAAAAACTGTCTAAATCGAAAAATAAATAATATTTTATTAAATGATATGCATAGCTTGGTGAATGAAAACTTTTTAAAAAGAAATTAATTGAAACTTAAATAAATTGGAAATATCCCCAATTATAAGCTTTGCTTCTGTTGAGAAATTTTTCAGTAGTTTTTTTTTTAATAAACGAACTCAAATATGGCTTATGATAGACAGTATGCTGATATTTTTTTATTTAATGTATATTTTAATATATTTTTTGCTATCAATGTTTTATATTAGCAAAAGTCTGTCTAATTGGAGATGAATACTTAAATATAATTCTTTGTTGTCACAAAGAATTAAACTTTAAATACAGATGTTATTAATGTATGCAGGTATCTATGTATGTATATCTATCTATCTATCTATCTATCTATCTATGTATATATATATATATATATATATATATATATATATATATATATATATATATACAGTGGTACTCGCCATTAACTGATTCCAGGGGGCTCTACGAGTACCGAACGCATTTTCCGAGTAATGTAAATTGAATTGGTTTATTCATGAAATCCAGAAATTTCCCATTTTATTGGGCAATTTATAAATAGATGGGATCTCTGAAACTATACAGCGGTGCATGAGCGGTGCATGAGAAGGAAGAGAGAGGTTATTGCTTGCAAGGGGAGTCCCCGTCCAATAAAACATGATGCGCAAGCACGGGATTCTTACTCCTTTCTGCCTCTTAACACAATGAATCCCTGTTTTAGGCTCAAATTTAGGGAGTTTCATGACAAAACTATAAAGAAAAACTTGCTTCTGCCTAAGTTTCAAAATGCTTTTGAAGTAAGACATTGTTCGATCATCAAACAATATATTTCGGCTATCTAGACTTTTGTTAGGGTGTTACTTTTGAACAAAATTATGTAATTCAACCCGTTTCAGTCTTTCTTTTCGTCTGAAGAGACAGAATGCGGAGAAGCCGTCTGGTCTCGTACATGTTTGAAGAAAAGTAACGAGTACTGAGCAAACGTCGAGTATCGGGGCATTATTTTCACGTAAAAAATGCGACGACTACGGTAGCAGTCGAGTAACTAGGTATGGCTGTATATATATATGATGTTTTAAACAAAATTAACCCTTCAGCGAACGCACCAATTTTTGGAACACCAGCAGTTGCGCGTGGTACAAAGTGCAACGTCTCTTTCGACCTTGATTATTCCTTTTGTAATAATTTTTTTTTTCAAATTGAAAATAATAATTCTGCGTTCTATGACAAGGTTTAAAATGTTTATAAAATTGAGATATATCTATATATATAAAAATGAATGTGTGTCTGTCTGGCTGTACTCGATATATTCAAAAACCATACATGCAATCACCGTGAAAATTTGGGAAATTATTAGGTTTTTTTAAATCAGAGTTTGGATTCTAGGTGCTCCCGAACAAATATCCCAAAAATATCAAAATAACATTCAATTAGTAATGATTTTTGAAATTAAGCCTAGCAGTATGACGTAATGTAATATTTGCTAGATTCCTGAACCTGAGATTTTTTGCATGTGTGATATTATATTTTGTATTATTCGCGTGATATCATATTCTGTATTATTCCTATTTTACAATGACTGAAGATGGCAACTTCTATTATTTTTTATAGGATGGAATACGTTTGTAGGTTGTTTTTTAAGATGTAAAAAAACTTTTGCAATTATTAATACGAGAATAAATTATTAATACGTGAATAAATAAAAATATTGGAAATACGTTTTATTTAACCCCTCAATTATGACACCAAAGCGAAGTGCCATTGGTCGATCTACAAATCAAGCAAAAAGGAGAAGAGAAGAATGAGCTTCAGAAACAAATGAGAAGAGAAAAACTAGGCAAGAAAGAGATCGAGATCACACTGCTCTTGCTCGAGCTTCAGAAACAAGTGAGCAGAGACAAGCTAGGCAAGAAGAGATCGAGTTCACACTGCTCTTGCTGGATAATTAGAAACGAGTGAACAGAGGCAAGCAAGGCAAGAAAGAGATCGAGTTCACATAGCTCTTGCTCGATCATTAGAAACGAGTGAACAGAGGCAAGCAAGGCAAGAAAGAGATCGAGTTCACATAGCTCTTGCTCGATCATTAGAAACGAGTGAACAGAGGCAAGCAAGGCAGCAAAGGAATCGAATTCGCAGAACACAGACAAGTTGAACGATACATACTGATTTGAATTTATGTGGTTTCAATTACAATCCCCTTTACAATTACAGTCTTCATCCAAGTGTAATTATTGGAAAAATGTATAAAAAGTGTACGCATTGTGGTGCTCAAAAATTTAAAAATGAAACACCAGGTATGTGCTGTGCAGGTGAAAAAGTAAAGTTACCAGACTTGCGTTCACCACCTGAACCATTATTAACTTTAGTATCAGGTGAAACAAGTCAATCAAAAATGTTTTGAAAAATATACGCAAGTACAATTCATGCTTCCAAATGACATCGTTCGGAGCAACGAATATCGTTAGCGCAAATTATATGCCAACATTTAAAGTACAAGGGCAAATTTATCACCATGCTGGATCACTACTATCCTTGCCAAATGCTGATCACAAATATCTTCAGATTATTTTATGGGAAATACTGACGAACAAATCAACAGACAGTGTCAACTGAATATGAGTACTAAACGAGAGATTGTCGCTGAATTACAAAATTTGTTTGAACAACATGATGAATTAATTAAATTATTTAAAACCGCCATTGAACAAATGCCATCTGACGATTACAAAGTAATAATAAAGGCAGATAAAACACCTATTGGTCAACATCGAAGACAATTCAACGCACCAACGATCGATGAAGTGGCAATTGGCATAGTTGGTGAAGGATTTAATTATCGCGATATAATTCTTCATCGTAGAAATGGTGACGTCCAGAAAGTATCAGAAACGCATCGTTCATATGATGCATTACAATATCCCATTCTATTTTGGCAAGGAGAGGATGGATATCATTTTAATATTAATATGAGAAATCCTGCAACTAATGTGGGCAGTAACAAAAAGGTCAGTGCTATGAATTATTATGCATATCGAACGATGATTCGTGAGAATGCTGATAATCATGTATTGAAATGTAGACAATTATTTCATCAATACATTGTTGACATGTATGCAAAAATAGAAAGTGAAAGACTCCTCTACATACGACTAAATCAAATCAAATTGCGTTCTGAAGAGTACATCCATTTACGTGATGCAGTGGTAAATGATGGCAATCTCAGTGAATTGGGAAAAAAGGTCATTTTACCATCCACATTTACAGGCAGCCCAAGACACATGCATGAATATGCACAAGATGCAATGACGTATGTTCGTGCATATGGTCGTCCAGATTTTTTCATCACATTTACATGCAATCCAGCATGGGATGAAATAAGGGAGCTTTTATAAACTGGACAATCACCATCAGATCGTCATGATATTTCTGCACGTGAATTTAAACAAAAATTAAAATCTTTAATAGATTTTATTGTCAAACACCATGTATTTGGAGAGACGCGCTGTTGGATGTATTCCATTGAATGGCAAAAAAGAGGTTTACCCCATGCGCATATTTGAATATGTATGATGGAAAATATAACACCAAACAGAATTGATGAAATCATCTCTGCAGAAATACCAGACATTGAAATTGATAAAGACTTGCGCGATATTGTCCAAAAAATATGATTCATGGTCCATGTGGCTCACTAAATAATAATTCACTATGCATGTCAGATGGAAAGTGCACAAAGCGGTATCCTAGAGACTTATTTGCTGAAACTATTACAGGCAATGATGGATATCCACTCTATCGACGACGATCTACCGAAGATGGTGAAAAATCCATTAAACTAAAAGTACTCAACAATACTATTGATGTTCATAATCGTTGTGTAGTACCATATTCTCCATTACTACTAAAAACGTATAACACACACATAAATGTTGAGTACTGCAATTCAGTGAAAGCTATAAAATATATTTGCAAATATGTGAACAAAGGAAGCGATATGGCAGTGTATGCAGTGGAAAATACAACTGCTTCTAACCATGAAGTCACCCAATATCAACTGGGACGCTACATAAGTAGCAATGAGCCTGTATGGCGTATTTTATCATTTTCCATTCATGGGCGATGTCCAACGGTTGTTCATTTAGCAGTCAGATCTTGCAAATGGTAAGCGTGTGTATTTTACATCAGAAAATGTACGTGCAAGAGCAATGTCACCACCACCAACAACATTAACTAAATTTTTCACATTATGTAGAAATAATACCTTTGCAAGGACACTACTGTACTCTGAAGTACCAACTTATTTTACGTGGAATACATCAACAAGAAAATTTCAGCGTCGTAAACAAGGTAGAGCAGTACAAGGACACCTAAATTTATATTCCACAGATGCATTGGGTCGTCTGTACACTGTACATCCAAATAACGCAGAATGCATTTACCTAAGATTATTATTAATCAATGTTCGTGGACCAACATCTTTCCAAGAATTAAAGACAGTCAATGGCCATGTGTGTGCTACATTTCGTGAGGCTTGCCAGAAATTAAGTCTCTTAGAAAACGATGCTCATTGGGATATTTCACTCGCTGATGCTTCTAATACAGCTCAACCACAGCAGATACGTACACTATTTTCCATCATACTAACTACATGTTTTCCGGCTAATCCAAAGGATCTTTGGGAAAAATATAAAGACTATATGAGTGAAGACATTTTACATCGCATGCGTAGAATAAATGCTAATCCCAACATTCAATTTACATCAAATATATACAATGAAGCATTGATTTTAACTGAGAATGTATGTTTGACAATAGCCAACAAATCACTGACAGAATTGGGAATGATTGCTTCAAATAGATCTGGTAATGACATTTTCGATCGTGATATACAACGAGAAACGCACTTCGATGTTAATGAATTGCAAACATTTGTTCGAATTAATCTGCCGAAATTGGTATTAGAACAACGAACAGCATATGACACAATTATAAATGCAATATCTAACAAGAGTTGTGGTTTATATTTCTTAGATGCACCTGGAGGCACTGGCAAAACTTTTCTTATTTCAATTATTCTGGCAACTATAAGATCACAAAATAATATTGCACTTGCTATTGCATCATCTGGTATTGCAGCAACTCTTTTCGATGGTGGTCGAACAGCACATTCAGCATTGAAATTGCCATTAAATATGCAGGTAATTGAAAGTCCAACATGTAAGATTCTGGGATGGGAAAAGTACTAAGATCATGTCAGCTTATAATATGGGATGAATGCACCATGGCACACAAGAAATCATTGGAAGCACTCAATCGCACATTAAAAGATTTGAGAGGAAATGAGCAGCTCTTTGGTGGTGCACTCATTTTGCTAGCTGGTGATTTTCGACAAACTCTACCAGTTATATCACGTTCAACACCTGCAGATGAATTGAATGCATGTCTCAAATCATCAGTGTTATAGAGGTATGTGGAGAAAATATCTTTAAAGACCAATATGCGTGTTCAATTACAACAAGATGAATCTTCTGAATGATTTGCAAAACAATTGTTAGATATTGGGAATGGTAAAATGGAAATGGACGAATCCACACACTGTATTACATTACCAGAAAACTTTTGTCACATTGTAAAATCCACTGAGGAATTGATTGCCAAAGTTTTTCTAAATTTATCGCAGAATTATAAAAATAATCAATGGGTTAGTGAGCATGCTATATTTGCAGCCAAAAGCATTGATGGGAATTTAATAAACTGCACAATTCAAAATAAAATACCTGATGAAGAAACAACATATAAATCCATAGATACTGTTGTCAATCACGATGAATCAGTTAATTATCCAATAGAATTTTTAAATTCATTGGATCTACCAGGAATGCCACCGCATATTTTATCTTTGAAAATTGGTTCCCCAATCATCCTTCTACGAAATATAAATCCACCGCGACTATGCAATGGGACTAGGCTATCAGTAAAAAAATTAATGAATAACATAATTGAGGCAACCATTTTAAATGGAAAACACCTAGAGGAACATGTACTACTACCACGCATTCCCATGATACCAACGGATACACCATTTGAATTCAAACGTTTACAGTTTTCAGTACGACTAGCCTTTGCAATGACCATTAACAAAGCACAGGGACAATCATTGCAAGTATGTGGATTAAATTTCATAAATCCATGCTTCTCACATGGACAGCTGTACGTTGGGTGTTCACGAGTTGGAAAACCATCAAATTTATTTGTTCTTGCACCAGATAGGAAAAATGTTGTATATTTACAAGCACTACTAAGATAAAGATCACCATCAATCATCAAATATCATTCATTTCATGATGATATTTAATAATTAAAAAATTATTGTTCAATTGAAATTCGTTTACAATATTGTTTAATATCACAACTGAAGAAGCATGTTTATTCTACCATCAACTATGTATATCTATGTTTTGTACATATGTTATATTCAAATGACATATACGTAGGGATAATTTTACTGTTAATTTTCATTTTGATGTATTGTATAGATTTGATCATTAATAAATTATGTTTGAGGTATGAAAACTGCCTTTTTGTTCAAACACAGCAACGTGTGAACGGGTACAGCTAGTTTATAATAATTACAAGTTAAAAAGAACTTTTTATATACCATGTTTTTAAATTTTCTGTTGAATCATATAAACTTGACAATTCTATGCATTAATAAATACTTTTTAAAAAAATTTTTCTTGAATTATCCCATCAACTTGAAAGAAAATGAAGTTAATTGAAAGTTAACTTGCGGTTAACTTTTCGTTCTCATCCCGTCGATAGATGGCTGCACCAGTCTACAAGATAAAATTAACTGAAAATGAATTCAATGCTCCTTAAAGATGGCTAAAAGTATTAAAAAATGCATTGTCATCGTGTTCTGAGCTATTCTAAAAGTTTCAAATGTCTAGCTAGTGGGGAAGTTAGTTAAAAATCGATTGCAAGATTTGTAAGGGACAAACACACACAGAAACAAACATGAAAGAAAGTTAATAAAAATATGGTAATTAAAAACCAAAGACTGCATATACAATGAATGCATATCACCTCATTTCAAAACTGTCCGGTTTATTGAATCTAAGGACAACTTACAAATGGATTCCTATTATGTCCAAAAACCTAAAATACAATGAGATTGCCAATCTTCGAGGTATGCGGGATACCATGTAATAGCTGCACTTTTGATCGAGTACATCAACTCCTGCTTTTGTCGTATTGCAATCCAGTATAATCGCTGATTATACTGGATCACGACTACCAATGAATGGAAAGGAATACAAGGGTCAGAAAATGATACCTGCATTAGAAAGGAAATAGCTATAAATAGAAACTGTTTAGAACATTCAAACCTTACACGTTAAAACGAACCATTCAAAATTGCGAAAATGTTGCACTCTGTACACGGGCGTGCCCGCTGAAGGGTTAATGGAGTAGTAAAGGTAGGTAATAAAAGTATGCCTGCTTATAAATTTATGTTGAATTCAACTTTGCTGAAAGTTACGAAAATTTCTATCCCTTAATAAATATCAAGTTTTATTCAAGAAATGCATGCATTTTGAAATTATTCAAGTAAATGTTACTATGAACGGCACTGAGGATAAAATTAAGTACATATTTTTGTTCCTATTTTAAGACTAAAAATTTAATGATTATATTCAATATCCTTAAATGATTGCCATAAGATAAATGATTCAAACATATTTAAAAAGGAAGCAGACACTAAAACATTAAATCGAATTATACAAGAGTATATAGGGATATAAATTGTCACTAAAAAGCACAAATTGGATCTGACTTCGAAGTTCTTTGTTAATTATATATTTTATTGAGAAATTAACACAATTTGTATTACAAAACAAAATGAAATTGATTTTTTTTCCGCTATTCCATTGAAATTAAAAATTTCTCATCTAAGTCACAACATTACTTTTATGATTGAGAATGTTAATTAAATTTTTTTGACTATATCACTCAGAAAAACGAAATTCTAATCTCGCGAATGTAAATCTATTTACATGCTCCTTTAGTAGAATACGAACTTAATTTTGAGTCAGCAAAGTACTCTACTGTTACCAAATACTTATAAAAGGCCGGTGATTTTCGGCTAAAGATGAATATTATGTCAGTCATCATATTTTGTCTTATTTCTTCCTTTTTTTCATCACTTTTTCATACTTTATGCCTGCGTAGGATAAGTACAATATTATTTCTCTATGAACTGAGACGATTAAACAACATATTTGAGTCTTGTATCAGATAGATTAGTTCCAACTCTTGTTACGTAATATATAATAAGTCTTTTACAGTTGTAACTAAGTATCTGGAGAAAGTTACTAAGTTAAGGGAACAAGGGACCTTCAATATCGTTCTTTTTTAAATTTCAATATGCCATAATTTATATACGCCATGAGTATAATTAATATTATTTTCTACTATACTGGAGATACTTAGAATTCACAACTAAGTATTTTGTGGAGGAATAAGACCTGTTTATCAAAAAATTCTTCAAAAATGCTACAATTTTTCAAAAAGTTCCATGCGTACTCATTTTCTTCTGATATCTTCCAAATTTCTCAGAATTGTTAACTAAAGTGTTTGTCATACAACTGTGCATAATTCTTTGAAATCACAAATATTTTTTAAAATTGATAGACCATAAATTAAAGTAAAAACATAAAAACTTGAAAAATTAACAGGCAGAATATAAAAAAAAAAAATTTAAGACTTTTGATTCATACAAAAAAAAATAAATGCTCGTTTATATTTATATACATATGGTAAACTTATAATACAAAATTTAAGTATTTTAATTGCTATAGAATGCGCATAGTGCATTTTGGAAAACTTTAGCATTTTTGAAAAAAAAATTTGAAAAACATGCATTATTCTGACAAAAATTCCTTATTTTGAATTCTAAGGGTTTTCAATGTAGTAAAATAGAAAATTAATTATTCTGAATTTGTATATAGAGTTAAAAATTGTAAAGTGAAAAATTCGTATTTGAAGGTCCCTTGTCCCCTTAAATAAGAAATTTAACTGTGGGTTTCTTTTTCAGCTTCAAGAAAGTATTTCTCCGAAACAAATGATTTATTCTCATTAAATCTTCATAGATTTACGTTATGATTAAGAAGAAATTCGATTTCCGGTATGAACAAATTCTTAGAAATTCTTGTGCAGTGATTCTTGGAAGAGATTTCAACTGGCTTTTATTTTCAATATAACAGTAAACATTCTGGATACGAAGAAAATATTGCGCAAGCAATCGATGTTAAATCTGGGAATTTCAGAAGAACACAACCACAAGAACACATTTTCCTTATCTTAAAAAATATTTATTGAAAATTTTATTCCATTCCGGTCGATTAAATTCTTTTGTTACGCTTGTCCAACGAATTCTTGCAGTTTTATGCCAAATTTACTATGTTTGGGATTTTAGATTAGTACAAAAATCTGTGTCTTCCCGATGCTTCCATGTAAAATTTATTTACATATATTTAACATCATTCTTAAGTCGTTTGAAATTTTCAGTATTATAACACTTATTAACTATTTCACTCTTATACCCTTAAGAAAAAAAAGGATAATATATCTCTTTTTTTTCTTAAGGGGATAGAGAACTTTCAAATTACCAAAAATCGAATAAAAATTGGAATTCTTTTGGTGTGTTAATATTTTAAAAATATGCAAATATTGGAATAAAATGCATTTAAAATATGTAATGAAAAGGGAAATGAAAACTTGGTGGCTTTAGAAAAGTAAATATTAAAAGTAGGTGAAAATTTTTTTTTTTAAATGGCTTTTTCTCAAAATGAGTCATTTCCAGATTTACATATCTTTGAAATGCTCCTTGCGTCATAATTTTTGGCGAAATTTATGAAACTTATAATAAAGACTCCTCTAATACATTAAAATAAAGTTATGTTTCCGTTTCATGTTTCGACATCATTCAGATTTTCAAAATTTAACTTAAGTGTAGAAAAGTAAAAAAAAATTCAGAGTACAAGCATAAAAATATTTCCTAACAATTAACTATTCAACGAAAGCCCAAAGTAATGCATAACTCTGTTCAACATGTATTTATAAACAATATAAATGCAAAATTAAGGGGGGAAGTTAATAATTGGATCGCAAGGAGGCATAAAACACATAAACATAATAAAAAAAATTTTTTTTAATTTCAATTTTTTAAATATATAAAAAATTTAAATTTTCATAAAATTTTATAAGCTGTTTTATATAGTTATAATTTAATGATTATATATGCAAAATTTCATATCGCTGAGGTAAAAATTTGAAAAATCGCTTTGTAATGTCCACCATCCCCTTAAACAATAATATTTATTCAAATTATAAAAATTATCTGTAGTAAAGATTTGTATTATATTACATTACAAGGATCATAAAACTCTTGCAGTAAATATAAACCTGCTGTTTATTTAGATATCAGAAGATACTTATGCTCCAAAATTTATTAATAATTTTCTGCACAGAGAAATTTTAATTCAATACTTACACCAGTGGTTCTTAACCGAATGACATTCATTTTAAGAATTGGATGAATTACATAAACATTAATGTTAGTGTTTCGTAATTTATATATAAATATATATCGGGAGGGATCGTACCCTCTCCCACTCTCTCTGACCACACGGAGGAACATTCCGGTCTACAGATTTAACTTGCCCATATCTGGCCTAGACACCTTGGTAATTAATGGCGCTTCTCGGGATTCGATCCGTGCACCCTCAGCACCGAAAGCCGATGCGCTACCATTTGGCTACCTCAAGCCTCAGAGATTTTAAAATACTATATGCGTACTAATTCTTTAATATCATTGTAAATGAAGTACTGCTGTTTACTTAAATCTATCAGCTTCAGTGTGTCATATAATTCAATTCCGAATGGCGAGTGTAAACTGAAAGTAAATATTATCCAGATTCTAACGTCTGGGTGGGAGTTACTGAAAATATAAATGGAATTGAACTGGAAAATGCATTTACTCTTCTGAAAATGGGTCTATCGACTTCTAATCATTAAATTTTTCATTTCACCGAAGCTCGGCTATCCTAATAGAGTTCACGACGGCCATTAATCAAAATTACGTGCAGCGTCAGTCTAAAATCTATAAATACTGTACTCGTGGTAACGCCGCTGTGTTTATACAATAGTTTAAAATGTCGTTTTCAGGTACTCATTTTCCAGAAAGCTGATTAATCCTTGCGATGCATTAAAATGTATCGTAATTAATAGTTAGGTTTTACATGTTCCTTTTATGTACAATACATAATTACATAATTTGAAAATGAATACTGAACAATCGTTTGAGTTCATAACATTAATATTTATGTAATTAAAAATGGGGAATTTAAAAATAAATGCTCAATTATATATATATATATAGTGTATATATATAAATATATATATATATATATATATATATATATATATATATTAAATAATAATAATTTACTTTTAGTAGTAATAATATCACAAATTTAATTTAGGCTTATATGTTCTATTACACAGTCTCCATAGTAAGTCTGCATCTGTGTTTCCATTAACTCCATGGTTACAAGGTTTGTGACGTCAGTCTTCTTGCGGTTTCTTACTCTTAACTTCAAATTTGTCTAGCGCCAGGCGTGGTGTTCTTAGATTGAGCAACTTTGTATGCGTTTCTTCTGTTTCTTATGGATTGTACGATGTCTAAGTATGTTTATTGATTAGATCATACTTATCAGTAACAATCCATTGGATTTCAGACAGTATCGGCACCGCTGATGAAGAGATGCTGTATAAAAACCTATTTATTACTTATATTTTCATCTTTTTAGTTCCTGGCTGCCAGCAGTATTAGACCTTATACTGGTTTTTCGCTTTCAACTTTGTCTTATATATATATATATATATATATATATATATATATATATACACTACGGAACACTTGACCCCGAACCTCCAGAGGTCAATTTGATAACTTGGAGGACATTGCAGCCACGACCTATTTTTCGTGCCCCGGGCACCATTAGTGAACAGGGCGATGGATTTGCAGAGCCGAACATGGAACCAGGGACGTTCAGATCAATGGCTCGCTGCTCTTGCCAACTGAGTCACAGCATCCACAATGTGTTATGTATGTTTGCACTTAATAGAGGGTGGTCTATTTGGAACTTGTTTGCATATTTTTTTTTGCTTGAAATCTATTCAATTATCTGTATTAAACTCACAATGATGTTAAAATCATCTATTATAGAGAAGAAAAATTTACCGAGAAAAGAAAGCAATAAATGTACCTTCCTTTTCAGGCTTAGCACCTTAGTAATATGTTTTCTGTGCCTATTCCCCTTTTTCGTATTTTCTCTTTCATCCTGAGGCGATAAGAAATTGACCCTTAGTGAATGATCCAAGATCTACACATTTTCCAATTCTTGTCCCAATTGAGAGCTTCATCGATACTTTTCCTATTTTTCTTCTTCTCTCTCTTAATGTTGACTCTTTATAACTGACTGCAATGATATGAAATATTGTTGGTCACTGATAAAACAAATCATAAATATAAAATAAGCTATAAAAATAAACTCCGTTCGGGACTTCAAATAAGCACGCAGATGTTATTGATCAAATTGAATACTTTTTACGTACCCAAGTTGCTCATGTGCTGTTTAATTTATTGAAACATGATTGTGACCATGATTATTGCGAACATGAAAAATGCACACATGAAAATCTGAGAAAGCGATAGCGATAGTGTCTTTGTGCCAGTGAAATTATATTTCGTAATAACATGCTAGCTTTCATGACTTTGTATTATGAGATGTATATATATACAAAAGAAAAAGAATTTAGGAAGAGGACATTTTATTTAGGCCAATAGTTGTCATTAATATCGTATTCGTGTATTAAGTTTAAACTAGTAGTATACTCAAATTAAAGAACTGTAGTAATTCTTCATAGGAGATGTTCTGAGCACTTAGACGAATGCCCTGCATTATCTTATTATAATTGTGTTGTAGAAAAATATTGGAGAGCACGAAGTCTTATGAACTAATAGTCAACAGGCTGGCACTTGAAAAATAAATCTTCCAAAAAGATTAAAAACTCAAAAGAACTCCTATGGGATATTTTAACAGTATAATTTTACGATCTTTTAAACTGCCTATGTTTGTTCAATTATTTTATTAGTACTAAATCTAAAATGTTATCCTTGACAAATTTATTTCAGACATAAAGCTCTGTTTAATTCATTTGTTCCCACACTTCTCCGTGCTTCCTTCAGATGCTGCTCGCTGTAATAGGATTGTTTGTTGGTGGGGTAATGAATCGGTCTTGGGACCAAATATAATAGACCTTTCAACTATTATTAATTAAATGTCATGTAATTAAACATCCTAAAGTCTTCACATTGCGTTGTGTTTCACAAATTATTACAGACTATCTGATTGTAGATAATAAATGACACGTTTATTAATTAACAACATCTAAAATGATATACATACACACAGCAAATATTACACTTAATCCTTTCACTTATCATCACATATATTCACACTTATTATTTTCAATATTGACTACACTCATGAATTACGTTAAGTTACCTATCCACATTACTCCTACTTCTTAAATATCTATCACAATTATATTATTAACTTATTCGGCATGAATGAGAAAATGCGAGGGCACATCATTATCTCAAGGTATGAAATAAAAGAGCACAAACATACCTCCACTGATGCACGATATTGCTGTGGGGGTCTCCTTAAATGAACTAGGACGGGGTTCATCAAATGCGCTCGCTCCGTCGAAAATCTTTCATTCACCTATTTCTTTGTCGAGGCTCGGTCAATAACTGGTCAGGTAGGCTTGTCACTCCGCTGGGCTCATTTATCGTTTCCCTACTCGGCTGGGCGCTTTCGGCATCACTTATTTTCTGTTATGGGCTTTCGCCATAAAACATCACGTCAGATCTTGGCTATTAGCAGGAATTCCTTCGGCTTAGGCTCTCCGCATCATAGTCTTCTGATATGGTTCTTAACACTCCTTCGTCTCAGGTCCTTTACAAAACTCCCTCTCATCTACTCTTTAGCAAAACTCCTTCTGAATATCTATGCACTCTCGGCATAAAACTCCTTCGTTAATATGTCTTCCATCTTCTCATTGCCCCTCCTTTCTTTTTCCACGCCTGTTTTTTTTTCATTGGCTTTCCATAATCTTGGGGGGACCTATATCTCTCCGCCCATTCGTACATTCTCCTCCCCTTACATAATATGATATTCCCATGGCTCTTTTCATCACGTGTTCCCAGCACTTCATCTGTTTCCGTTTACCTTGTTTTCGGCTAACTCATATCTTCTCCCCGCCTTTCATGTTCAACTGTTCTCATTTTTAACGATTTATTTTCTACCTGCCTTCCCATATGCGCTTTCCTGTCTGTGTATCATATCTTTTCACTTCTTAATTACCTCTCCATCTGGACTTCCTTTGTCGGCGTTTTTCTCTTCATCTCCTGGTTCCTCTTTTTACGTCTTCTTTCTTTTGAACCTCTCAAGTCCACCGCCTATTTATCTCTTGTCTCCATCAATCCTTATTTGTAACTTCACCGTACGCTTGTCCCCTTAACTCTGTTTGTCCGCACATGTCTCTTTCTACCTCATTATTTGCAATGTTACGCGTATTTCCCCGTAACATTCCACCCCTTCTTTCAAAAAAAAAATCTTCTTAACGCCACTGACAATTCATCTTCCTAGTCGATACTTATTCTCTTCGCCCCTTTTGGTATGTGTTTGTGCACCCTATGACCCTTACCTCGCCTTTGTCTCATTCATACCTCACAATGCATTTATCACCCCGATGTCTTACCATACTTTTATACACATCATACAAGTCATATTCATTACATTAATAATCAACAACATTTTGTACTTGTCTATGATCTATTTATGTTACATCAATTCATCTTACTTTCCCAATCATACACATATATTCATAATTCAAAAACCACAAAAAAGATCTTCTTTTTCTTACCATATTCAAAGAATTCCACATACTTATGTACTCACACCTATACATTTGTGATGCATTTTTGATGGTATTATTCATTATTATCATTCTACATACATACTACTTTCTTTTGTTATATTAATTTACATTAATATATTATTAATATCACTATTCATATTACATATTATCATTCATATTCATACCTTATACTGTATCCATCTGTAATTTTACATACAAAGATCAAAATTTAACATAAAACAAATTTACATTCCTTGAATCACATAATATTGTTGAGTTCTACTGTGATTTTGTCCATATTTCAGATGAACATAGTCATCATAATCATTATGTTATCAGATATTCATTATATTATGATATATTGTCCATTCATTGTCCTGTCAATGTTTATGTAACCTTTACAGTTACTTATACGTTATAGTTTATTTACGTCGATATCGTGCATCTTTACTTTCGTTTTTGACCACCTTTCGTGTGTGCCTTATTTACACTTCATTTTCTCATTCATACCATAATGTCTTTCCTTGTACTCATCTTAACCTTGCAATGGGTTTTTCACTAGTCATCGCGTTTTATTAAATTCCCAGTACGTTTTGACTGAGTTCATTGCCTATTCGTTCAAGCTTCAACCCCTTTTGCTAATCAGCTCAGTGCGTGCGACCTATTGTTAATTCTCCCCTGCTTCGAACTGGATAGTTCACGTCTACCCCTACCATTGCTCTATTGTCACCTCACTACCGTCGATCCATTCTTCAAACCTTGGCCTCTGCGTACAAACAAACAGTTTCGTCTTTTAACGGCCCCTCAAATTATTCTAACGCCTCTCGCTATTCACCCTCGATGTCTATTGTTCACTTTTTCTCCCCTTTTGCAACACAACACACTACCTTAAACTTCCGGGCAAATTCCAAACCTTTTCCCCTTTTCACGACCGATCACAATCTTATCTCCCCAACCTTACTCCCATTGTATTTTAAAACAAATTTTCCTGATCGCATTTGTTCGTGGTCAAAATCACAGTTTTGTATTTTTTTTTTATTTATTTATTTATTTATTTATTTTTTTTTAACCATTGGACACAACATCTTTTAACGACACAATCGCTCACATCTTTGAATCATTTATTGTACTTTTCAAACATCTTTGTTATTTTAACTATCTATGCATTTCTTTTATTTATTTATTTAATTTAATTTCCCGTCATCATTACTACAACCGACTATCTTTGAGGGCCCCAACTTTGATATTACCATCGTATGCGCCTCGTATCATTGTTATTTCGTTTTAATTTGCTTGCATGGATTTTTATAACTTTATGAGGGTTTCCTGTATATCGTAACAATACATTCAGGTTTCTAAACACCCTAAGCACCTCAAACGGCTCTCCAAATTCATGTCTTAATGCTTTTATAGACTCTAATTCCTTCAAATTTACAATATCATTGTCTTTAATTATAGGTATATTATAACGGTATTTATATTGTATGTTATTTTTAAATCGTCTCGTTGAATTTTTCTCATACTGTGGCCTACCTTGTCTCTGAGTATTAGCGCATTTTTTCTTTCTATCCGCCCAATTTATTTGTTTCTCAACATTCGTCTCTACTATAGTATTTATCTGCTGTAACGGACTATCACTATCCATAGATTTTTCATTAATTATCCCATTATTAATTATCCTTTCACTACCCTTAACTTCTTGTTCCGCTATCTTTTCAGTCTCTTTTTCTTTCTCATTCATTGCTAAAATCCTAATGATATCTTCATATTCCTGTTCCTCTCCATTAATTACCATTTCCGTTTCTACCGCCATCCCAACCACTTTGTAAGGACTTTGCCTAAAACTAAGACTGACAGCCTTTAATATTTACAAAATGCTTTATTTGCATCCCGATTAAATATAGGCTTTATACAATAATTACAAAAAAGATAAGCACTATCTGAGGCTATTTCGCGGGGTTCAGGACATCATGAGAGGGATACAGCAGGCTCTCCGTCTCTGGCACACGTCCGACGATGGAGGTTGTTCACACCTGTAAAAAAAAGGTCATCTGCCCCCATTTACATCAAGGTGGCGAATATATACCCTCACAAACGCCTGTGGGTGGTTGAAGCGGCTCTCTTGATTTCCTTTCTGTAAACCGTCTTCAAACTATTCCGCGTCTTCCGCTAAAGGCTAAACGTTTTTCCTCCGGACAGGCTTTGTCTGCATGGAGGGAGGATTCTTTACAGAAGACGGCTTCCTAATTGTCCGATGGCGACGCGGCGTCTGCCACAACTCGGTGACAAAACGACTGTCACCGATGAATACGGTAGGGGAATAATGGCCGTCTTGCCGCCAGGCCTTCTCAGAAATTCCGGGTGTGAAAAGAGGCACCAAGTCATTACAGACTAAATTCCTCCCCTCCCCAGATGTTTTTCTGCAGAGAGTTTCACCTGCAAAAAACAGAACAAAAACATGGTCCTTCTCAGGACAATTTCAATTATAAAAACTTTTCCCGAAGGCAAATGCACACCCAATTGACATTACGAGTAGACCGTTAATTTTGATCAAACTCTGGCTTTACCTTCATGAAAGAAAAATTTTTAACTGTACTTCAAAGTATTATTTTTAAAAGCACAACAAAAGGAATTTATACCTAAAAATTTACGCACTTTAAAATCTCTAATAAGAGAACATGCCGTAGCAAAGAAATTATAAAAATCACACAATAATATAACAAGTCATGGCAAAAAATTTAAATAAAACAGTATACTAATACATGTTAATCAAAAAAAAAAAGATTAAATTCATAGAACACTAGTATGTACACATGACACTACATAAAAAACATTATAACTAGTAAATCACTCAACTGGGATCCCATAATTTACCTTAATTGTGATCACATGACACAAATAAATTCTCAAATTGATATTAAACACAGTTACCATGAAACAACTTTACACAAATAAAATTAAACACAAATCCAAAATGGATACCTAAACTTCATACAGAACATATCATCACGGTTACTAATACACATGAAAATTTTAAATTTCTTACTTATCTTTTAATACGTTTAACACTTATAGTCATAAAACAATTTAATTCTCGGCTTTCCGTAAATTCTGGATCAGGGAACTTAGTTCGTTCACGATTACCTGTGATCCAATCTTTTCCATTTAAGTGGACAGTCATCAGTGACCTAAATTTAAATATTCATTTTATCCTACTATAGGATTCACAATCGATTTAGGGTCTAATTTTTCAGTACTGACTGACATAAAATTATAACAAAATAGCTCATTGGCTCATTCCTTATCAAAAAAACTCACAAACTTCACATTCCTGTTAATCACTTTGTTTCTTTGACAACACTTACATTTCTCTGTTGTCGTAACAACTCTTCAGACAAAACTTATCGATTTCACAAAAAATCATTCAATTGCGGTATTCAAACACCGTACGGAGTGCATTTTGACTCCAATTACTACCTTCTTAGGTATACACAAAAACATACACATCTGCATTTAAAAGTTAGCCCATACCTTTCTGAGGCATTCTACTGGCTTATGCAACAAACAAAACAGAACATAAAATGTTACAATTGAACATTAATTAAAACCTATCTGATGCATTCTAACACGGCATACATAAAACCGTCATATGGCGTTTGCCACTACAAAACCGTTATATTATGATAACGTCAAAGGAATTTCACCTGAATTTTCCTTTACAGCAAAACTCAACTTCTATGGTCGAGTCGTTCAAATTTACAAACAATTACATGTTACAATTCATAAAAAAAAAAACATTACTCAAACGAATACACATTAATTTCTGGTCACATTTTTACACTGAAACTACAATTAATCAACATACTTATAATATACATTTTAAACTTTTACGACTAAACTTCGGCTTAGCCTGGTGTTCGGCGGGAATTAACATGGTTAAGACGTTTCACAGTATTCTTAACATTAGGGCATTTCCCATTTTGACATTTGTCACAAGCCGACACGTAATCATTTATATCTAAGTGACAATATGGCCAGTAAAAATACTGAGTTAATGAGTCTTTCATCTTAGCAACGCTTAAATGAACATTAGTTTGTTCGTGGCAGAGTCTTTTTAATTTCTCTCGATACTTTCGAGGCACAATAAGCAGTTTTCTAGTGGTTCCATCGTTATTTTTTTTCTGGTAAAATAACATCTCGTTTACCACCACGTACTTATTTTCTTCGGGCGTCTTCTTTTTCGCTCTATCAAAAATTACTTTTAATTCTTCGTCCTCACTTTGTGCAACTCTAAATTCTTCGGGTGAAGTCTTTAATAAGTCGGGAGTAATTATTTGTTTCTCCTGGAGAGGCAAGATAGTCGCGCTCTCTTCCGAAGTGATTTCTTCTACCGCTTCTGATCCGGGAATCACTTGCGCTATTCTCGTTATTTCATCTCCCGTGTCTCGTATTTCTCTATCAAATTTTAGTTTTTCGGCCCGAGTTTGCACAGTATTTTTCACCGGAACTTCTACATTCCTGTTGATCTTCTCAAGCAAGGCTGCCGTTTTATTTCCTAACAAATAGTGTTTCTGCTCGAATTCCGTATTGCTGACAGCTGCTCTAGTTCTGGTGTGGCCCCATTCACATTTTAAATCGACCTCTGCTATAGGTAAGCAAACGGATGAATCTAACACAGGTGCACTGACATAAACGTGCTCTCCTGTGTACATGTGGGGTTGTACCAAATTTTTAGAAATCAGATCAATGCTCGCTCCTGTGTCTCTCAGAATAGACGTAGATTTTCCATTAACGACTCCCTGACTGATATATGGAGTCATCACGCCACTCGAGTCTCCTCCACTAGTTTCTGTTGCCGCGATAATTTCCGTCTCTTTAAGTTTAGGACACTGTGGTCGCAGATGGTCATAAGAACCACACTCGTAGCAACGGAGCTGTTTTCTTTTCTCAAAAATTCTTTCCTTGTTTTGTCCACTAGAAGCTTCTTTTTCCACATCTTTTTTTTCTTTCTTCTCTTCCTTGAAATTATGGTTATTTTTAAATGGCTTATTAAATTTATCTGTGGACTTTTGATTCTTTGGGAATTCTCTTGTTCGGAAACTGTCTTGCAAGCTTTCATACTTATCTATTTTTTCCGCTAATTCCAAAGGAGTATTAATCTGCATCCACTGCTCCAAAAAATGATCTTTTATATCGGCAGGTACCCGTCTCTTCATCTGTTCCGTTATGTGTAGGTCTCTCAGTTTCTTAAATGTAGTGATTTCTAAATCTGCTATCCATTCATCATAATAGCCACTAAGCTCATGGGCATAATTCCTCCATGACTTATCTGCGAGTTTAGGATGGCGATAAAACAGTTGTTTTAATTTTTCTGTATTCATCCTAAATCTCTGGAGAATCATCTCTTTTACGTAGTCATAATCTTTTGCCTGTTCTGGCGATTCTCTGGCCATCATGTTGGAAATTTCTGGGGTTAGTACCCCTAACAAATATGGCACCCAATCTTGTTTAGGGACTCCCGCCATCTCTGCTCTTCTCTCAAAATTAATTAGATACAGGCCCATTTCGTCCCGTTTCTCGTCAAATTTCTGCATGGTTTTAAGGAGCTGAATGTTCTGAGTTGCGTCTGCATCTCTGTCCCTCCCATTTCGGGCTCTATTGTCTCCATTAATTCCTAATTCTAGTCTCCTCATTTCGAGAGTAAGTTGGTCTTGACGAATTTTGTCTTCTCTTTCTTTCCTATCTTCAATAATACGCTCTAGTGCGAGTCTAGCGTCTTCTTCGACGTAATTTTCGTTTTCTGTAATGATCTTCTTAATTTCGAAAATCTTAAGCGTATCGTCAGCTAGTCCTCCTAACTCTTCTAAAAGCTCTAAAAGATCCCCTTTCTTACCCTTATTTAAAAAGGACATTTTTCTAAATTTAGGGTTTCTAATTTAGGGTAACCAATAAAATTTTTCCTCGGCAACTAGCTATACCTTCCGACGGTATGTGTCCTAACCGGAACTAACAAGTTCAAAACTGATCAATTTTATACCGAACTATAATTTTAGCCCTTATGAACACCAAACTAGCACCGCACAATATAAACATTCACAATTTACTCAATACCTATCAAATCAAAATACCGAACTCTTACACAGAATACACATAAACAGAATTCTCAAATTAATCAATGCTCTATATAGATTTCTCACACAGTAATACACAAATACTAAATTATCACTGTTAATATCAAAGCATAAGAAACTTAAATATATCTGTTACTATTAAAAGAAAAAAATACTAAATAAACACTGCAAAAAAAAATTCACTTTCTTTAAAAATAGGGAAAAACATACAGTATTTGCAATTAACAAAACCCAGAAATTGGCTAAACTTATTGCAATTCCTAACAAACAAAAATTGGTTCTTTACTTGAACACTAACTGGTTACTCATTCATATACCATAAAAACACACAGAAATTGGTTTTACTTATCACAATTCCTCAAAACAATAGTTCCTACTTAGAACTTCAAATGGTTAACTCATACACCATTAAAACACAGAAATTGATTTAAATCATCCAAATTTCTAATATAAAATATCAGTTCTTAATACGAACTCTAAATGGCTATTTATACATATACCATCTAAAAAACACAGAAATTGATTTAATTCATCAAAATTTCTAAAATAAAATATCAGTTCTTAATACGAACTCTAAATGGCTAACTTGTACATATACCATTTAAAAAAACACAGAAATTGATTTAATTCATCAAAATTTCTAAAATATTAGTTCTTAATGCGAACTCTAAATGGCTACTTATAAATATACCATTTAAAAAAAACAATAAAATAATTTTTTCTTATTGCATTTATACAAAACCATTATTTAGTTTTTAAATCAAAGCCAGAATCTGATAAAAAGAATCGGCCTACCTGTAATCCTTTCGTTCATCACTGATATCCTACCCCACTTCTGACACCAGTTAATAACAGTCTGTAAGGACTTTGCCTAAAACTAAGACTGACAGCCTTTAATATTTACAAAATGCTTTATTTGCATCCCGATTAAATATAGGCTTTATACAATAATTACAAAAAAGATAAGCACTATCTGAGGCTATTTCGCGGGGTTCAGGACATCATGAGAGGGATACAGCAGGCTCTCCGTCTCTGGCACACGTCCGACGATGGAGGTTGTTCACACCTGTAAAAAAAAGGTCATCTGCCCCCATTTACATCAAGGTGGCGAATATATACCCTCACAAACGCCTGTGGGTGGTTGAAGCGGCTCTCTTGATTTCCTTTCTGTAAACCGTCTTCAAACTATTCCGCGTCTTCCGCTAAAGGCTAAACGTTTTTCCTCCGGACAGGCTTTGTCTGCATGGAGGGAGGATTCTTTACAGAAGACGGCTTCCTAATTGTCCGATGGCGACGCGGCGTCTGCCACAACTCGGTGACAAAACGACTGTCACCGATGAATACGGTAGGGGAATAATGGCCGTCTTGCCGCCAGGCCTTCTCAGAAATTCCGGGTGTGAAAAGAGGCACCAAGTCATTACAACTTCTTTAAACGTTAGATCCTCAAATGCTATCAGTTCTTGTTTTATATCTTTGTGTACCGTTTTTAAGAATTTATTCATCATTACTTTTTCTATATCTGGGTCTGTTATTCGTTTAACTCCTACATACTGAATTGTGACCTCTTCAATTTGTTTAGCTAAATCTTTTACTTTCTGCCCTGGTATTTGCTTAATTTTCTTAAATTCTTCTTGTTTATTTAATTCGTTTGCCGTATATGTTTTTTTTGACTTAATTAATATTGGTGTGTCCCTTCGTTGAAATTCATTCTCTACGCTCGTTATGGTGTTGATATACCTTGTATTTATTTCCTGCGAATGTGTCTCACCGCTCGTCGCTATTTCTTGTTGTTCCTTATTTAACTCCACGTGCTTACTTTGCTGTTCATACCGCGGTTTTTTAATATTGGTTTGTCTAACATTATTTATATTATCCCTACTGTATTCATTTTTACGTTTGTTATTTTCTTTAAATTGTTTAAACTCGCTACATTGCGTTATCGTATGATCATCTCGTTCACACGCCTTACAATACTTTATCTTCTCCTCTTCTAATTGTATTTTAAAATTTTTAAACATCTCGCAATTGGCTATAGTATGTGTTAAATCATTGCAAGCTGCACACGCTTTTATTTCCGTCATTTCTATCAATTTTTCCTCCAACATTTTTATATGCGCCTGTAATCGTTGTATTTCATTTGCCTCTAAATTAACTGTTACATTATTCACGTCTATTTTCTCGTTCTCAAAATCCATACTCAATAATATTTCAATATCTTTCGCCTTTTCTACCGCCTGTTTAAAATTATCAATCTTTAACTTCCCCAATTCTCTCCTAATATCTCTATGCACAGTCTGTAACAATTTCGCTAACATCAATCGGTCTGTAATTTGATTATCTACATTTCCTTCACCCATATAATCTTTAGCGGCATTTAAAATTTCAATAGATAACTCCGTAACCTTCCTACCTGGCATATATTTAATATCCTCGAATTCCCGCTGTTTCCTCAACATTGATTTAGTGACTGTAAACCTCTCAGACATTAAATTTTCGATTTCTTTGGTATTTTTTGCATCCCTTAACTTTCTACAATTCTTAAAATACTCGGCCGCCTTTCCGTTAAATCTATTCTTTATCAATACGGCTAACAACTCATCACTCCATTTTACAAAACTCCCTCTCATCTACTCTTTAGCAAAACTCCTTCTGAATATCTATGCACTCTCGGCATAAAACTCCTTCGTTAATATGTCTTCCAGCACCAAATGTAATAGGATTGTTTGTTGGTGGGGTAATGAATCGGTCTTGGGACCAAATATAATAGACCTTTCAACTATTATTAATTAAATGTCATGTAATTAAACATCCTAAAGTCTTCACATTGCGTTGTGTTTCACAAATTATTACAGACTATCTGATTGTAGATAATAAATGACACGTTTATTAATTAACAACATCTAAAATGATATACATACACACAGCAAATATTACACTTAATCCTTTCACTTATCATCACATATATTCACACTTATTATTTTCAATATTGACTACACTCATGAATTACGTTAAGTTACCTATCCACATTACTCCTACTTCTTAAATATCTATCACAATTATATTATTAACTTATTCGGCATGAATGAGAAAATGCGAGGGCACATCATTATCTCAAGGTATGAAATAAAAGAGCACAAACATACCTCCACTGATGCACGATATTGCTGTGGGGGTCTCCTTAAATGAACTAGGACGGGGTTCATCAAATGCGCTCGCTCCGTCGAAAATCTTTCATTCACCTATTTCTTTGTCGAGGCTCGGTCAATAACTGGTCAGGTAGGCTTGTCACTCCGCTGGGCTCATTTATCGTTTCCCTACTCGGCTGGGCGCTTTCGGCATCACTTATTTTCTGTTATGGGCTTTCGCCATAAAACATCACGTCAGATCTTGGCTATTAGCAGGAATTCCTTCGGCTTAGGCTCTCCGCATCATAGTCTTCTGATATGGTTCTTAACACTCCTTCGTCTCAGGTCCTTTACAAAACTCCCTCTCATCTACTCTTTAGCAAAACTCCTTCTGAATATCTATGCACTCTCGGCATAAAACTCCTTCGTTAATATGTCTTCCATCTTCTCATTGCCCCTCCTTTCTTTTTCCACGCCTGTTTTTTTTCATTGGCTTTCCATAATCTTGGGGGGACCTATATCTCTCCGCCCATTCGTACATTCTCCTCCCCTTACATAATATGATATTCCCATGGCTCTTTTCATCACGTGTTCCCAGCACTTCATCTGTTTCCGTTTACCTTGTTTTCGGCTAACTCATATCTTCTCCCCGCCTTTCATGTTCAACTGTTCTCATTTTTAACGATTTATTTTCTACCTGCCTTCCCATATGCGCTTTCCTGTCTGTGTATCATATCTTTTCACTTCTTAATTACCTCTCCATCTGGACTTCCTTTGTCGGCGTTTTTCTCTTCATCTCCTGGTTCCTCTTTTTACGTCTTCTTTCTTTTGAACCTCTCAAGTCCACCGCCTATTTATCTCTTGTCTCCATCAATCCTTATTTGTAACTTCACCGTACGCTTGTCCCCTTAACTCTGTTTGTCCGCACATGTCTCTTTCTACCTCATTATTTGAAATGTTACGCGTATTTCCCCGTAACACTCGCTTACTTTTGACTTCAGTCCTGTTCGTTAGAACTCTTAACACTGGCATGCTCCCTTATCTATAGAAGCAACTCATGCAGCTTTCCAGCGGAGCGTTTTCTTTTCTTACCGAAGCGTTTACATGTTACTGCAAACTCATGTCACTTAATATTGTAGACAGTTCTTGTAAATATTCATTCATAAATGTTATTCATAAATAAATACATTTGAAATTCATATATATTCATAGTAAGAAAAAATAATAAAAAAATAGTAAAAGAATGATAATTAAATAATTTAAAGGGGGCTTAAAAGTAAAACTAATTTATAACGTTAAATATCATTACTTGTCGTATTTCGAAACGCTCCGCGAGAAGGGAAATTCCCGTTTTGAGAAGAACCATAGGAAGAATCTTTATTTAGTATCAAATTTGACCACGCCCCAACCCAATCTTCGGCGCAAGAGTCACGAGAGCATGCGCAATGATATTGGGAGCTTTTGAGACAATAGGCAAGTTAAGCAGACCGAGGGGATTAATCGATGATAGCAGACGCTCGCTAGCTGGGCTCCCTGGGTTTTGTAAAAAGGCGAGCGCTAAGATATGCGCTACTTGGATCAGTGTTTGCTAGAATTTAAAGAAATAAACATGATTAACTTGGACTAATGTGTTCTTCCTGAGTTTATACTGCCTTCCACTACGCTACAAAGAACTAACGGAGTAACAATGATTGCAACATCATTAATACAACGGGCGTGAAACGAAGCATGCCATATATATATAAATATATATAAAATTTGAAATCTGTTTTGCACTTGCTCTTACACTTTGACAGATTGGCATTTTTGTCATTATCAAGTTCACTCAATCACTAAGAAAACAAATAATACAGGTGATAATCAAATAATACAACATTGGTAACGTTTTACAGAGGTAGTAAAAATAAAGAATTTTAAATCAACTTACAATCTCAAACGAGGTGTTTTTACGGCTTTTACTTTTAAATTCAAAACACAACATTTAAAACATGTTTAATATTTCTTTGAAATTAGTAGCATTATAATTTTGCATGAAATTAAAAAATTTTACACATATGATAAGCTTATATATTCGTATATTGAGACAGAAGCGAGATTTACAGACAACTCATTTACAGCACCATTCATAAAGCGTTCATAAAGAAAAATATTTATATTAAAGTAGCAACTTCTATGAAATTATTATGATAATCCTGCCATAAAAGTTACAAAAATTTAACTTAAGTATTGACTGCTTACAATATACTGCTTACTGGATAAATTTTAAGCTATTACCGGGACGTTATATGTTCAAACTCTAGTTTCCAAAAGATTTGTATCCGAAATTTAATGCACTTTAAAAACCCATATTTGGATGCGAGCATGATTTATGCATTAAGTAGCATTAAATGGCGAAGTGCAATCTAGCTCGGGTTATGTTAATATGTCGTGATTAATTTGAACAGTTTTTCAGAAAATTAAAATTGTGGGTAATGGCCACTGCAGTTTTATTTCAGTTACAAAATGATAAATATTAGCAGGGTAATATTCTTCAGGTATATAGGCAATAGTTTTAGACATTATATTTTCGAAAAATTCGATATTCTATTTATCAGTATATTTTCAACCAGCTGTGAGGAAATGATGAACTCGCGTTAAAATGGAATTAAACGATTAAGTATAAGGTTTGTCTCCCTTGTATCCAGTCAGCCGTCAGTAAAAAATTAGAGATACACAACTGTAGGTTTATCCAACTGTAGTATAACATCCTTTAACCCTTTATGTACTGACGGTACTTACAAGTACCACTTTCTTTAAACTCATATAAAATACCGTCAATTTGTATATTACTGACGGAACTGTAAAGGATCGATGCTTTATACTTTCTTCATTCTTACTAGATAACAGTAGCAGCTTTAACTAGCCAATTTTTGGATGTAAAATTCATTTCAGCGTCCGTTGTAGCTTTTGAAACAGCCATTTTGAGAATGTCCTTTTCTCTGAAACTTACATCTTAGCTACTCTAAAACTATTGAAGATAAGTGAATGATATTTTTTTTCCATGTTTAATTTGATCTTAAAGTATTATTTAGCATAGTTGTTTAACTATATGACATTTATATGTTGTTTACCGAGCAAATTGTTTTCTGGTACTTATGAGCATTGTAAACAACGTGGACTTAGCTATAGAACAGAAAATTGGCTATTTTTCTTTTGCGGTGTAGAAATACTTCAAATATGGGTTCTTTACACTTTTGTGCTTATATTTATGTTAATTAACAATGCTTGATGAGACATCTTGGAAAATTCCAAGAAGAATTTGACATTTTAAATAGATTTTTCAAATTTGGCAAGAAGTACTTTCATTCAACTGTACTGGAAAAATATGAATGCGAAATAAATAAGATATATAAGAAATACATGAATTTTTCAAAATAACTTATGAGAAATTTTCAAATGTTATTATTTTTAAAATTTTTTAAACATTTGAATTGAAATTGGGAGTTTGGTGTTACATGAATGATATTAGTGGCCAGTATACTAATGTATATTTTTTATTTTATGATTTTTGTATTTTATTATTTTTCTGATATAGAACCAAAAATATACATTCCCTGGGTACATTATAAAATTTACATTTCCTTAAATTTTCTCTCTACTTTCTATCTACAGATGGTATTTTTGAATGTAACTGCACACATAACGCACAAATGGGTGGTGTTGATAAGTCGAATATGCTACGATTGATCTATGACAGAGACAGAAAATCAAAAAAGTGGTGGCATAGGCTCTTTTTTGCTATGTTGGAAATAGCATGTGTAAATTAATACATAATATGTACCAAAAAAAACAAGAATCAATCTCCCTGTTAGAGTACAAAAGTCGTGTAACACAGGGATTGCTTATGAAGGAAAAGGAAGACCGAGATCAGCCGTATATGACGACATAAACAAGAAAAAATATAATTTGGTTCCTCCTTATCATATTCTCCTTTGAGTCCTGGTCCTCTTTAAATGACAACGGAAACAAGAGAAAATATTAATTTGAACTGGTGAAGGAAAATAGTGCTTAAATAATTTTACACGTCATATATAACAGACTCGTGACTTCATTCCCATATTTTCCCTAACAATAAGCACTCATGCATGTTGCATGGTTTATACAAAATATTATTACGTCATAATTAGGATTTGTTTACGCTCAAAATTTTGAAGTCACTAGTTGGTACCCGTCAAAACATGATGGCTAGATAGTAAATAAATGTACTAATATACAAATTATACTCAACAAATCATTTCCAAATGTTGAAAATCATAATAATGTGCAGAAAAATTAATGTGTTTAAGCGGCATCGTGATTAGTGAGTATCTAAACCCAGATTTAAAAATGTCACTGAGCATGCGCAGAAAGCAATTTTTTTAATTGTAAATTATCACTAATTAAACAGCACGAAATAAACAATTTCCATAAGGTTTAATCTTATATTTCACAAACATAATTATCTTAAAAATAAAAATAGCAGAGATAGATCTAGAGAGACTTCTCGGAATAAACGTGTTTATCGTTAAAACATATCACTGAGCATGCGCAGAAACAGTGAGCTTCTAAAGACAGATTTAAACATGCCACCGAGCATGCGCAGAAATCAATTTTCAATTGTAAATTATCGCTAATTAATAGAAATTGCGGTTACAAAAACCAAATTTGACAAATCTACAGATTACAATCTTTATTTTAAGATCAAAATGAAGTAAATCGATGCAGTAGTTTTCCCTCACGAACTGCCCAAAAAGTAGGCTTAGAAACTTAAATATATAGATATTGAGGGATGAAACAAAGCAACGGAAAAATTATTTTAACAATAAATGAAAAAAATTCAGAGTAAATTGGTTCATAAAGTGCAAACGAAAATACACGATACACCTTTCTCCCATGTTTGGTATTTTACAAATACTTTTCTCACCAACGGAAGATGTTTTCTGCTGGCTAAAACTGCTTCCACCTTGGACACTTATTTTAAGAAACATTTTCCTTCCAGACTATACATTTTGGAACATAATGGCATTTAGTACATTATCATCGGAGAGTGTAGTTTAAATGTTTCCAGTAGCACATAAAAGAACATTGCCTTAATGTTTTGTTTGCTTGACTCAATTATGTCACGAAATAATTTAAAACAATTTCCTTGTTTCAAAAGTTAAATGATGTTTAAAACCATGTTCATCTGAGTCCCAGCCTATTGAAAACTGACTTAACCAAACGGACTAGCAGTTAATAATAATCTGTTATGTTATAATGTTTTGAGTACACGTGTTTTTTTTCTATGAGAAAGTGAACAAAAACTTATTACTTTGACCGTTACGTATTACACAAGCATTTTATGTTCGCAAATGCTATCAATCTCCAAAAATTGTATGTGGTAAATTTCTTTTGCAATTTGACAACATTTAAAAGCTGTATTTTCTCTAAATCTTTTCAACCAGTGGTTCCCAACCTTAGATCGGCCATTCGAGTGTTTATTCCAAGCAGCTACGTTATTAATCAGGAACTTAGTGCTTGGATTTTCTAACGTAGCTGTCAAGCGCGTATAAAAAATCCGACGCGTGCTTTGGAGAATGAGGGCCTAATCACGTAGGAGTCCGTTAGCGGGAGAGTTAAAGTATTGAAATATATTTAACCAATGACAAATCTCCTAACGATTAGCAGCGAAATTTTTAACGCTTGTGATTGGTTTATCTCCGTCTCACTGAATATTTCCTTTTACGCTTCCGCTACCGGACTCCTATGTGAACAGGCCCTAAGGCCCGTTGCACACACGGCATTTTTATCTGTGGCGGAAAATAATCCGTCGACGTCGTTCCAACAGTGGACCTTACACACACGGCGGAAAAAATTCCGTCGCGGTCGTGTTTTGCGGTTTTCGCTACAGGAAAGAGCACTACAAGAGGGGGTCTCAAAGCAAACGATGTGAGAAACATTCTGTGTAGATATTGTTTTTAGTGTAGGGAGGGTTTCCTAGCAGACGTCCAAGATATAAGGATATTCTTAAAACTTTTTTCTTGTCATAATTTTTATCTAATTGAAAAATATTGTTATAACACTAGAAATAAGTTACAAGACTGATAAAATAATTAAAAAATTAATGTGATGTATTTAATGTGATATATTTGCTTGTATATTAATTTAAAAATTTAATTTAATTAAATTTTGTTTATTTTGACCCTTTGCGGCCCGCTATTTTAAAATACAACTGAAATTGGAAAAAATTCGGTAAAAAGAGTCAGATGCACTTACTTAGATATTTTATGCCCCCCCAAAAAATTCTGCTATTTTTATTTTTACAGGGGGAGTTGGGATACCGTTTGTCTCACCCTGCAACAACATTTCCTACATCATAAATGATATTATGGTGAGAGTTATTCAGTATATAAAAAAATTAATGAAAATAAGATATATACAATAAAATACCGTAAACAATTGCTTTAAAATAAATTTTCGATATTTATTACACACATATATATAATCACAATTTCAAATTTTTAGTTTTAAAAATGTCCTATTCGTAGAAGGCTTTACCAGATCTCAGTTGTCAATATTTTGCCTCGGCTTTCAGCAACCGTCGAGGTTTGCACCTATCTCGCTGGAATTTCTAGCTAGATCACACACAATGTCGTACAATCTCTTTCCTTGGAAGCATTTCCCCTCTTAATTCAAGTGAAAAATAAACGCTAAAAAATTATAAATGATATATTCTTTTGTTTATAAAATAAGTTAAGGGGAGAGCTCACCTTAAAACCTTCAACAAACTCAATTTTCATTGTGATTTAATATAAGTATTTTATTTTGATTTATAGATAAGTACGTATTACTAATTTTTTACAGCATTTTTTTTTTGAAAAACTTTTTAATTTCTTGTACAATACAATACATTTGCCTGAAAAAATATTTTAATGGGAAATAAGGGAATTATTTTAGGTGTAGTATAAGCTATGGATCTAAGTATAATCTATAGATAGAATATATTCAAATAATTTAATATATATCTTATAGTTTAAAAAAAATCTTCACGCAATGCATTGACCTAAGATTCATTTTTCATAAAACAATATTTTTTTACGTAAAATAATTTCTAATAACCTCCCAACAATCAGTCTGAAAGGTTTAATTAAATATCTCACTCATGTTCATGAATTATAGTTATTATTGATACACCTGTCAATACGAAAGGTCAAACCACACTCTCGCAAATAACTCTAGGACAGTAGAAAATCCGTGTGTGTAAGCGTGCATAGGGTCTCAAGGACAACTAGTTCAAACTGACTTCAAAACATCCGTCGGCACACAGTCACACTCGACAGCTGCACAAGCTATACCGTCGACGGAAAATTTGCGGACCGTTTTTTTTTTTCTGCCCAGTGTGCAAGCTCCAATTGACTTTTGTGGTCTACTGTTGGAAGTACGTCGACGGAAAATTTCCGCCACGGATAATAACGCCTTGTGTGCAACGGACCTAAGGGCCTGCTCACAAGGAATCCGTCAGAGTCAACGTTAATGATTCCATTGGCGCTGATTGGTGCATGATTGGTTAAAAATTTTTCACTAACGCTCCGGATTCTATGTGAAGAGGTCCTAACTATTAGTTCGGAGACAAGGGATTGCCGTTTATGGCATATATTGTTGCCGAATTATGAATGAAAAATAGGACAATAGCTTGTTGCCAGATGTCAAATAATTCCCCAAAAATATGAAAAATTATTATAAACAGCAAGTAGGGCAAAAAAAAATGAAAATTATATGCAAACAAATCCTTAAAATCACGGTCACCTCCGAAGATCTTCTTTACCGAATATATTCTTCACTGAAGATCACAAAAACACTTACAACTACCATTCTAATTAAGGTAAAAAAATGGTTTTAGAGAGCTAAATGTTTGGTCTATAAAATAAAACAGTAAAAATAAAAATTCGATTTTGGACCAAAAACCGCCTTTTGTACGAGGTCGGATACCTTAACAACTATGTTTCTCGGTAATCCGAAAATTCCTGTGGAGCCTCACATTACGGAAAATGCTTAGGCTAATCGGAGTTATATTGTAATCTCATTTTTTACCATGTTTTTATTAACTCGCTTTCTTGTTTGTTTGTTTGTTTGTTTGTGTGTGTGTGTGTGTGTGTAAGTGTGTTTGTCCGGTACAAATCTTGCAAACGATTTTCAACTAACTTCCCGACTAGCTAGACATTTGAAACTTTTAGAATAGCTCAGAACACGATGACAATGAATTAATTTAATACTTTTAGCCATATTTAAGCAGAATTAAATTAATTTTCGTATATTTTCAGTTAATTTTGTTTTGTAGGTTGGTGCAGCGATCTATCGGCCGGGACGGGAACGAAAAGTTAAACGCAAGTTAACTTCATATTAACTTCATTTTCTTTCAAGTTGATGGGATAATTCATCAAACAATTGCAAAAAAGTATTTATTAATGCATAGAATTGTCAAGTTTATAGTATTCAGCAGAAAATTTTAAAACATGGTATATAAAAAATTCTTTTTATCTTGTAATTATTTTCAGTAATGATGAAATTGATCAGAAAGCTTTTACCTAACATATGCTCAACGTAAAAGCTTATATTTTATTAAAATATTTTAACAACCTTGTTTGTTTTCAGGGAGAGAGCATATTTGAATCATGCAAAATCTCTGTACCGCTAGAAACTAAATTTATATTAGGAAAATTCTGCAACACCAATACCATATTCATTTCTATTCTTTAATTAAACAACATCACAGACTTTAAATCACAGGACGTGCATTATTTTGTATGTATTAGAAAAGACTCAAATATTTTCCTTTGAAGGATTTCAATTCATTTTTACAAAATCGAAAATCAGTGTAAGTATATAGTGTTTGCAACTGAATACTTAATGAAAAATTTATATTAGCGTAGATATATAATACTGACTGAGTAGAAAATACGAAAACAAAATATTGCGGGGATTAAAACCCAAAAGCACATCCTAATTGAATTTTAAATTTTAAAGTGTTTACACCTGAGAAAACATTAAACAGTAGTTTAAAGTTAAAAAATGTATATATACTATATGTGGTAATGCTCTCTAATTTTAGTTTCAAATTTATACGCATGCTTTCGTTAACTAATTACTACATACAGTTTTTATCAAAGCCAATCGTTTACAAAAAAATTATTAAAGATTAAAAATGTCAAATTTGAATATGAACTTAAGAATTACTAAAACTGAATTGATGTAAATGAGGAAAGAAAATTTCTGAATAAGAAACTACTCAAGGCTTTTAATATCAACAAATATTTCCTTTGAAAAATCATCATGTAAATTAATGATGACTGCTTGCATTAAATCTTTTGAGGTATAGTTTACGATGAAGATGCCTTATCAAGACTTTTTTTCAGTAAACATTACGAGCTATTTTACATTTAATTTGAAAGCCTTTAATTTAAAAATTAATTTAACTTGTTTTTAGGCGCTTTATATTATACTTAAAAGAGGAATTGAGTTGTTGAAAAAGCTCTATGGAATTTATTTTGCTTTGCTCTGATTATACACTCTAAGACAAATTGATTTTGTCTATAGACATACCAAAAGACATTTGAAAGAAGCAAAATGTTTAAAAACATTACTTAATTGGAACTGATTTACGTTATGAATGCTTGCACAGTCACTTGCGTATTTTTTAAACATTTTTATGTTGATCTAACTTAATATTCGTAAAATTATCTAAAAAAAATTAACAATAAAAGTAAATGTATTAACTATTCGAATGTAAAAATTATGGAGCTGAAAAGTAAAAAAGAATGTAATTGAAAAACATATTTGTTTACTTTTTTAGCTCCCTAACTGCACGTTCTAATACATATTATCATACATATTTGAAGAAGCTATCGTAAAAAATGTTTATGCAAATAGTTTCCAATAATCTCAAAAACAGTTTCCTTAAGTACTGTTAAAAATATATAATTTTTGAAAAACAAAGCTAATGTACTAAAACATCATATATTCTTTAAACATCAAATATTCAGAAATCTATATATATATATAAAACGCGTAGGTATGCAGCACAAAAATAGTCGATATTTCTACACTCCAAATGGCAACGGCTGCAACTACCAGATATAAACATTAGCGGCCTACCACGTGAGTGTAGTGGCACGACGATAGCACATAATTTGGTACAATTTAATTGCTGTATTTGTGAATAATTTTAATTTATTCAGAAGATAATTTTAATTTATTCATTTGTTCCATCGGTTTTTCTAAATGTATGTAAGAGGACAAACTTTTGACAAAATATGTTTAGACCTATCAAATTCAGTGTTTAGTCATGGACCAGTGTTGTATGTAAGTTTATCTAGAGTCCGTTCTTTTGATTCTGTCACAGTAGTATCTCCTACTTCTGAAATACTCAACTGTGTATATTAAGGTATCCGTACACCTTCGAGGGTGATTTTTTAAAATTTTTTTAATTTTGTCTTTTTATGTATTTTTTATAATGACATTTAAGTTAAAACTTGAAAAAATATATAAAAAATTTAGCTGTTACATTAAAATAATTTTTTCAGGGGGAAAAACTGGAAAAAATTGGTCAAAATTTGACATTCCGCATTGCATGGTAACTCAAAAACAAACAAATATATTACCATTTTATAAATTGCAAAATGAAGATAATAACTGTCTCTGGGGAATAGTCTATTCTCAAGATTGAATTATGTGTACCTCAAAGTTTGTAGCACTTAAAGTTCTGATGTTCATAAAAATCACTTAAAACTCATCGTCACTCGCAATTTATACCAATGTAAACAAAAAACTAATCAATCTGCAATCATGAGCATAGACTATTCCCTTTATAAATATATATAGATAAAGTATGCAAAATTTTAAGGCATTTTAAGCGTAACTTTTTATAATAGGATGTATTGCGTTAATAAAAACGATGAAAATATTCATTTTGAGAAAGCACTAAAAATAACTTTATAACACATTTCTTACTTTAAAAATAATTATTTTCGTATTAAAATCCACCATATTTATAAACTTCTCCCTTTTGGCTTTCTGCAACACTTATTTTTTTTTACCTAAGGGCTCTGAGAATTTTCCTGCGTCTCTTTGAAGCAGAAACAGAATGACGTATTAAATCATTCTTACTAACGTTGTCTAAATGCTTGTAGGCTTGCAACGTAAAAAATCCTAGATAACTAATATCCAACTTGTTAAAAACATTCAGACAACCTTTATATCCATCATTAAATTGCAATACTGCATCATACGTTCCAAGTTTCATCATTTTCAAACAAACAAATACCTCTTTTGGTAATCGTTGTCTTATTATGCCATTCAGGCATTCGTTTGCATTTTGTTTTACCGTGCAAACACTTACTCAAGAGTTCTCTTGAGCACAAATCTAAGTATACTGGTCTAAATTAAAAATTCTAATCCCAGACATGGCTGCATTAGTTTTATCCGAGTCTAAAGCACTATCAACTTTTGACATTGTACAACTCGCAGTGCTTTGTACACCCTCATCTACACCATCGTTTTTGACATTTTTTGTAAAATGATTTCCGTAACACTTGCGTTTTCGTTTTCTTCCAATACTTTTACCCATTTGTACGAGAGAAAAGTAAGAAGTAAACGGATTTAAGAACTTTATAAAGCCAATAAAAACCACGCGGTAAATCTGCAGATATGTAAACAATCGATTTAGCAATATAAGTTTGTTACCAAGTTTAAGAATACAAGAGTAAAAATTATGTTGCCAGATACGTTTCCAAATAAATATAAATCCCTTAATTTTTATTTCCAAGTATTTCCTTTCACGTATAACCCAATTTCAGCGTTAAATCTAAAATAAGAACGATGTAAACAAACATTTTAGCTTACTTCCGGTTTGCAGAATGACACTTCCGGTTGTAAAATTCTGCGACAAGTAATATTTAAATTGCTGTAATTCGGTTTCTAATTAAGATAGAAACATAATTCAAACGGAATTTGAAAGATAAAAGATTGGGCTTTAATGTTATTGCAAAAATCAAAAAACGATATTTTGACCGAAAATGCCGTTTTAAAGGTGTACGGGTACCTTAAGAAGTTTTTGGAATATCATAGTAAAATATTAATAATTTCATTATAATACCTTAAAGAGTAAGTAAGAGTTAATTTTCTACACATTTTTTAGTCTTGCTGAATTTTTACTCCTTTTTTTTAAGCGAAAAAATTGTTCTCCAATAATTTCTTATTCAATGTAATGATAAAGTGTAGTTTTGAAAAATATTACATGCAGAGAGGGATGTAATTTTTAAAATTTATTAGTATTGGGTTTCTTATCTTTAACTCTGTTCTGAAGTAATGGAAATTCACATTTTTTAATCACAATGTTTTAGAATCAGCCTTATAGAGAATTTTGTAATGATTACAAATTTTTTGGCTGAGATCCCACTACCACTTAACAACGTATATTTATGAGGACAGGTAATGGTAACATTCCTTATATATGTTTCTTTCAGTTGAGTTGTTCAGCAAAAAAAAAAAAATGAAACTCAAAGCGACCATACTGCACGCGTAGCGGCTAGTTGCATATATTCTTTGTTGACACTTAAAATTAATTGAAAACTTCTGTAGTTGAAGTTTTTACTTAAAAAGTGCTAAAATAACACAATATTTAAATCGTGAAGAATGCACGGATTTCAATACGATACAGTTCAGTAAATTCTCATAAAATACATAAATGAAAAGCATAAAATATTAACTTACAGTACGAAAAAAAAATAACAATGTGTTACAGATATACCATTAAAATATAATTTTATATAAGATATTAGAACTATCGTTCTTAAAATTTCGATAAAAGGAACTCCTAATGCATATTAAATGCCGAATATAACACATTAAACGATTGAACAATATGCATATCATCTTATCTAAGTCTTTAATAATTGTAATTTCCTACCTAATATCTGCCTTAGTGTATAATCGGTAAATTTGGTCGGGAAAAATTATTTTTCTGTAATAAAACGCAGATAGTTTTGAGCGCCTGTTCTTGTTTCTTTCAACATACTCTGTACTAGTAAGTTCTAGCTCAACTTAATTAGGCAGCTAAATTGATTAGGCAACTAAAGCATTAAACTTTCATTCAGAACAATGTTTGTAACTCGATATTAAATGCAGTCATCTAGTGAAAATTCCAGAATTTTCAGTCGTAGCATTTAGAGTAACATATTATTTCCAAAAGCAAAACAATAAGGTCCAAATTTTCCAAATCAAACCGTCATGTCGTAAGGCGATATTAACAGTTCAAGAGCGGGCTGAGAAATTCCATATGAAACATTTTCCAGAGTTATGTGAAGCGAAACAATTAATTACTGGAATTTTGAATGAAGTTAACTGTTACGCTTCAAAGATTAAAAAATGCAGATATTTGTGTAATCCATATTTTTAGATAATTTCAAAAAAGAAGCTTCTCGAGAGTTATAAAAATTTTGCCCATTAGTTTATTTATACCAAAATAAATGTTAGACATAAATTTAATAACACATCCATAACTGTTTTGGGAGTTTATGCTCGGATTATGAGCTTTGCTTGAAGGACATGGTCACAGTATCAGCGAAGCTTTTTGGAAGCTATGTAAGAAACACCCAAATAAATTTAAATAATTACAAGATAAAAAGAACTTTTTATGTACGATGTGTTTTCTGTTGAATCATATAAACATGACAATCCTATCTATTAATAAATACTTTTTAAATTTTTTTTGATGAATTATCCCATCAACTGGAAAGAAAATGAAATTAATTGGAAGTTAACTTGCGTTTAACTTTTCGTTCCCGACCCGGCCAATAGATGGCTGTACCAGTCTACAATAAAAATTAACTGAAAAATGATTAAATTCTGCTTAAAGATGACTAAAAGTATTAAAGTATTAAAATAATGCATTGCCATCGTGTTCTGAACTATTCTAAAACTTTCAAATGTCTAGCTAGTCGGGAAGTTAGTTAAAATTCGATTGCAAGATTTGTACCGGACACACACACACATATATATATATATATATATATATATATATATATATATATATATATATATATATATATATATACGAGGGTAGGCTGAAAAGTAATGCACACATAGAGCACGAACAAAAAGAAATAGCGAGATCGGGCAAAAAGAACATTAAAGTACAATTCTTAAGCTTCAAAATCATATATTTATTTTTCAACATAGTCACCGTTAAGGCTAACACATTTCTCCCAACGTGTAACAAGTTTTCTCATTCCGTCACTGAAAAATTCTTCCGACTTTTCTCGAATCCACGACTTGACAGCTGCCTTCACCACATCGTCCGAGGTGTAATGATTACCCTTTAGGTCTCTCTTGAGTAGAGGAAAAAAAAATAAAAATTGCAAGGCGCAAGATCGGGGGAATAAGGAGGGTGTGGAATCGGTTCAAACTTTAGATTTCGCAGAGCCTCTCCAGTCCGACGCTGTTCTCGCCTGTGAGACGGCGTGGTACCCATCAAGCACAGATTTTACGGTATCCCAATCGTTCTATAATGAAGCAGACACATTCCTTGGATACTCCATTATGGTTTGCGATACGCTTTTGAGTGATTCGCCGGTCATTTTGAATCAAATCGTCAACGAGTTTGCGATGTTCATCGTCTGTGGCAGTGATCGGACGTCCGTTGCGTGTTTCATCAACAATTATGGCTTTTCAAGGCTCGAAACCACGAAATTTTATTACCCATCGATTTACAGTACCTCTATCAACAGCATCGTCATCTTAGACAGCCTTTAAACGACGATGAGTCTCAGTAGGACTCACTTTTTTAGCTGTTAAAAATTCGATAACAGCGCGCTGTATAACTCGCCGTTGACTAGAACACGTCTCCATACTACCGCTTTTCAAAATACACGGGATGAACACAACGATTTCAAACCTGAGCATGCGTATTGAGGAGGGATGGAACTTCCAAATGCCACTTGGCGCTGTTTTCAAGGTCATTTCGTTCACGCTCTACAAGCATGTGTGCATTACTTTTCAGCCTACCTACGTATATATAATATATATATATATATATATATATATATATATATATATATATGTGTGTGTGTGTGTGTGTGTGTGTGTGTGTCTGCATGTGTGTGTGTGTGTGTGTGTGTGTGTGTGTGTGTGTGTCTGCATGTGTGTGTGTGTGCTTGCGTGTGTGCGTGTGTGCGCGCGTTTGTATGGGGCCTACATACATTTATAAAGAGTGTGCAAAAACACGTACAGACAAATTGTTATGGGTATCAGTGAAGCTGTGAATCTAATTATTGTTAATATATAATTTAAATTTAACTATAATACATTAGTTTCCTAGAAACATTTATTTTCCACAGGGCTGCCAGTTATGCAAAGATTTATGCGCATAAAATTGTCAAAATACTTCACCAACTTGGCGACTTTTGTTAGAAAATTTGATATCAAAAATAAGCATTGTTTGTCACCACTTTGAAATCTTAAGACGAGGTAATTGTGGAAAACTTTAAAATGCAATTTGGTTTCATAGGACATAACCTTGAATGTTATTATATATTAAATTGTGTCTATATCGATAACAGATCAGCTTTGACTGTCCTCGAGGAAAGTTTTGACACTCTTTATTGTTTATTGTTTTGGCAGCTATTTGTTTTTAGTTGTTTACAACAGGTTTTGAGACAAATGGTACACCTGCGGCTTATTTCAGTTAAAACCTATTCGCAATGTTTAGACGCGTAAAATCTCATCCCAACAACCACAAACTAATTGAGTTTGTGTTAACATGAGTTATGACTTTTGTGGTATTTCGAGTAAGTTATGCAATAGTTAAACATATAAATTTATTTGTATTTCATGTTTCTGAACAATACATAACGCCTCTTATCGTCAGTCTATTTCTGGTATAAAATAGCATAACGTATTTACTGGTGAAGACAATCTATTAAGCCCATCAAAATAAAAATAATTACAAAATAAAAATAACTTTTTACATACCATGTTTTTAAATTTTCTGTTCAATCATATAAACTTGTCAATTGTATGTATTAATAAATGCTTTTTTAAAATTTTTTTGAGGAATTATCCCATCAACTTGAAAGAAAATGAAATTAATTGAAAGTTAACTTGCATTTAACTTTTCGTTCCCGTCCCGGCCGATAGATCGCTGCACCAGTCTACAAAACAAAATTTGCTGAAAATGGATTCAATTCTGCTTAAAGATGGCTAAAAGTATTAAAAAAAGCATTGTCATCGTGTTCTGAGCTATTCTAAAAGTTTCAAATGTCTAGTTAGTCGGGAAGTTAGTTAAAAATCGATTGCAAGATTTGTATTGGACAAACACACACACAAACACACAAACAAACAAGAAAGCAAGTTAATAAAAACATGGTAATAAAAACTATCAATAACAGATACTGAAGTGAAACATTTTTATTTTCATCCCGTTAACTATATTGGAACTAAATGTAATTTTAGAGTTCCAATTTCATATTTTGTTCTATGATGTAATATAATAACATCGTTTTCAGTTTTTAACAGATTAAAAAATAATAAAAGTTGAAGACTTCGAAAAACCAATTTTGCTAAGTGACGGTAATATCATATTCTGCTTTCGACATTTTGGTTACATTCTCATTTATATCCATACTATTTCGTCATTATAAAGAGTCTTATAAAGTCATTATAAAGAGTCATTCGTCATTATAAAGAGTCATTCTTATTATAAAGATTTACATTCACACATTTAAAAAGTCAAATGACTACGATTACGAAGTTTGTTAGAGTGTATATTAAAACCTTCCCATTTCACAATATTATTTCCATCAAATGCACTAAGCGAACATAAATCACTTGTAAAACCTTCTTTAAAGTTAATTTACTGTTATCAAAAACAGATTATTTTTTTACTTACAGTTATTAACTCAAATGCGTATTTATCGACAGGAATTTTTTTAATAATAAAGGAAGTAACCAGAACGCACACATATTCTAAAAATTCAGGACAATACCAAGTATTTTAACTCACCCACTAATTAGATTTGTTTTGTCTGAGTTGAAACTTGCAGTTTCTTTAAAAAAAAGCCAAAGAGCTCATAATGTAAAACTTCAAGAATACATAAAGCAAACTAAAGTCGGAAAAAAGTAGTTTCCTTAATAAGTAAAGAAAGCAAACGTTAATTAAGTTTACAAAATGAGAAAATAAAGCAAAGTGGCGTTTCAGATCGATTTTTGGTATTTTATATTTCCTTCCTGGCTAAGAGAGAATTTATTTATCTAAGAACTATAATTATTTTTGTCGTTTAAGATTAGTATCATAATTACTTTTCAAGGGTTTATCTTCAAAACTTAAAAATTATACTCTAGGAGTCTTTTTTCTGTCATTAGTATTCTTCTATGATCTATTCGAAAAGTCTACTATTCAAGAAAAGAAACACGAATGAAAGAAATATAAATTCCTTTAACCTTTATAAAAACTATTTCTGCTGTGCACATAAATTTCTAAGTGAAGGAATAATTAAATAAAATATTTTACATTCACCGTAAGTTAATGTAATAATTTTTTTTATATCAATAAAAACAGATTTAAAATTTTTAATTTTAAAATAATTACCGTCAGATTTCAAGTTAAAAAAACTTTTAAGGAATACATTAATAAATATTGGATACGTTTAATGCATCTATTTCAGAACGTAGTTAAATTTACATTTCATTTTGAATTCATAAAAAAATATATATTCATTTACCATTTTAAACTTCATTAAATTAATTTAGAACTTAACGAGGTTCGGTATCTGAATAAACAAGGATTATATGTTTAATTAAAATGCACTCAAATAAGAGAATAAGAAAATTCTTAGATCATTACCATAATATTTTACGAACTTTTTTTTTAATTATAACATTTTAAAAAACTACTGATAAAATATTCTTCTATTTAACGAAGTTTCAGACTGTTAGACTATATATATATATATATATATATATAGTGCTATTTTCTAAAATTATAGGTGGGATCTTAAAAATATGTCTAGTACTGTGTTTTCTCAAATAAAGGTGCATATTTTTAGTACCGTGTTTCCACACGTCACGTCACAGGGTAACACAATACTCGCAGTTTTAAAAAAAAACTTTCTGTTATATATTAACAATTTATTCGCAAGTTTCTTAAAATTTCGGTTAAGTTAAGCCAAAATAATGCTTTCAAAACTCTCAGCTCCATTAATACGATGAAATACGTCCCAACCCAATTTAAATAACTCGCGCCCAAGGGCGACACGACCGTTCCCATTTTAAACTATCATAGCTCTGAAGATTAAATCTTTTGCTCACAAACTTTTAATTAACTACGCATGCCCCAACCGACGCGTTATGACGCTCATTACTTATGCGTGACATCACATAGACCTTCTATCGTGTTCCATTGCTGACCGTGCATGATTTTTAGCGCGAAGCTCAAGACTATAACTCTATTTTAAGATTTCCCACGTGGATCTTCGAAATTCGAATCAAGTCCAAACCTTAAAAGTATTTTCCCCGCGATGCATTTATTCCCATTATTTGTGATTTCCCAGTCCTAAATTGATAATTCTTATTTCTTTCTAAAATAAAACCCCGTTTAAAATTCACGCGATGTCCCCCCCATATTTAAGCATTACACACGCACACACACACACACACACACACATACACACACACATATATATATATATATATATATATATATATATGCCAGAAAATGTGGGATACCTGTCTAATACCCAATAGTTCCACTTCTGGATCGCAGAACTGCAGAAATGGGACGGGACATGGTCTCCATGAATTTTCCGGGGAAGTCTCTAGATACTAAGCCTTCAAAAGAGATGGCTCCAATCCTATAAAATTCCTAGATGATGAATCTCCTCTTTGAATGGAACATTGCATGGTCTCTCAGATATGTTCAACAACGTTAAGTATTTGGGGGAAAGGGGGCCATTTCATGTTTCAAAGCTCGAATGAGTGTTCCTCAAACCATAATTTGGTGGCTATGTGAGGTAACGCATTGTCTGATTGGAGGGCACCCAAATCCATGAGGGTGAATGCATGACGTGAATGGTCAGAATACATCTAGAAGGTTGCTAACATTGCGTTCACCGACCTGAGAATTTGTAGACGTATGAGGGTTCCTAAACCACTTCAGCTCATCTGACCCCATACCATTACTGAGGGACCACCGGCTTGTACAGTCCCATGTTGACATCTTGAATTCATTCATGTATGACGTGTTCATCCCACGCGGACACTTTCATCCGCCTATATCTGTCAGAAACGAGACTCATCAGACCATGCTACTCTTTTCCAGAAATCCAGTCTCCAGGGTCGGTGTTCCTGAGCGCAAACGGGGCCCAGAGACCTGCATCATGATGAAAGAAATGGCACCCGGGTAAGGGCAACGGATATAAAAGATCGTATCATTCACTGAACGCTGTACAGTCCTTAGGATAACGTTAGTAGAGACACTTAGCATTGAATTGCGATGTTATTTTTAGCAGTGTTGCCCTCCTTTCGCTTGCTATGAATCTCGACAGAAGGTGCCTGTTACGATCATCCAGAGTCGTCCGACGGTCGCACTGTTGACGTAGGTTTGATGTTTCACGGGAATTTTTCTATTTAAAGTACACCTTTGAAATGGTCGATAGTAAAATTCTAAAAATCTGAATGTATCTCAAAAATGTGATGAACCATCATACGTGCACCATCTATCGTATCTCACTGACATTCCTTTAAATCATGACCATCTGCCATGCTCACTGCGCAGTCAGCTGTTAAGGCTACCATGGATGTCTATCTCTTTATGTACAGGTCTGTTTCTGTATGTATCTCTTTATGTACCTGTCTCTTTACGTATACTGCTTGTAGACGAAACCGTTGCTGATAAATTACATGTTGCTACGTAATCCGAAAGGGATTGTCTATCGCAGTCATTCTAACACTTCAGTATTTATATATATATATATATATATATATATATATATATATATATATATATATGTGTGTGTGATAATATTACTAACTACCTATAATCGCCCATTCTGTACTTCATCTCTGCCATGGTAACCCGTCCTTCTTGTCTTGACGTAAACGCTTCGCCTTCCACATATTAACTTCCTCCGCCAATTCTGGCAACCTCTTTCACCTAATTCTATTTTTCGCGCTTTTTTGGGGAGACGCTGGCCTGACTCGAAGCGATTAAGATGTTTCGCTTTACTGTTTAATAAATTAGTTTGTTCCTGAGCTGAGTTTATTATTTTCCGGCCACGATGTATGCTCTTATTTCATGTGATGTCCATCCGGACATCACATATATATTTATATATATATATATATATATATATATATATATATATATATATATATATATATATATATATATATATATATATATATATATATATATATATATATATATGTATGTGTGTCTGTGTGTGTATATGTATGTATATGTCTGCATGTATGTATATATATGTATATATAATGAATTTTCACTCAGTAATGATGAAATATCAGGCCGGCGATCTCTTTGCGTATCAGGATATCAGAAGATTTTGAGAGTAGTCGTGGAGAGCTGCTGAGGAAGGCACGCAGACAGGGAGTCCGGAGTGAAAAAGCACTTCCATCGTCTTAAACGTATTTTATTCTTGAATCACTCACTGAACAGCTTACAACATTTGTCGTGCTTTACACTTAGGCACGGATATATCACATTTTTCACAGTCAAGTATTCCGGAAGCCGCAGGAGCTGTACATAATGGTTAAAACCAACCAGCGCAAAACTACATGTTGCCAGACCCGTGGCAAACACACAAAAGGCCCAGAACTGTGGGTTGACGGCCGTGAGGTATAGGCGCGCTGAACTTCCAATTGGTTAAAACGTGACACCTGACCCCAATCACGCCACATCGAACGAGGATCACATTATATTTAAAACACTCTTCTTATATAACCTGTAGGGGCGTGGCTTGCTTAAGGGGTAAATTAATAAATTAATTTGGTATTTAGGTCAAATTTAGGGATAATGCTCTATTGCGGTAGGACAGAAATTAATGAAGGAAAAGTTTTGAAATTTGCTTAACACACACATATATATATATATATATATATTGCGATTGTCTACGTTGTTCGAAAAGTAGATGTTTAATTTAATTTTCGGATGCCAACATTTGTCGGTTTTCCAAAGGAGTTAAACTGGGTGAAAACACTTTTGCCGTTTTATTTGAATTCAAACGCTTCATATACTAGTTAATTAAAGGCAGTTTACTCGCTATTTACCACCATAGAAACTGTTTAATGTTGTAAATTGTTAAAAAATTGCAAATTTTTGGAGAAGTTAGCATTTATGTAATCATTGGTGCGATAATGTTTGTGAAACATTTCCTACCTTCCCAAAATTTTGTAACAGTTTAAATTTTTGAATAGTGCAAATAATTAGTACCGAAACTGTCGTTAATGAATCTTATATCCAGTTCACATAGTATCAACTCAATCGAAAACAAATTTAAACATCTCAGTTAAACTCAGTTAATTTAAGTTATTAAGCTATTTCAATTTAATTAAGGTTGTATGATATTATAGATATCTCAACGTATATATATATATACATATATATATATATATATATATATATATATATATATATATATATATATATATATATATATATATGGTTTTGCATGTCACTTTATAAATGTAAGTACTGTAAGTACCTCACTGAATTATGCATTAAGGAATAAAATTTTATGGTGAAACAAAATTTGCGCTAACATACACTCTAAAATTTCCTTTTAGAGGCTAAATCATTTTTAACACATTTGGAACGATATTCAGAAGCAAATGAAGAACTCCAGCACAATCTAAAGCACTCGCCTTTTCCTTCAGTTCTCACCAATATATATGACAATAGCTATGATTGATGAAATCCTCGGGGAGGGTCATTAGTCACTTTGACGGTAAATATACATGGGGAGGTATTAAATCATCTGTTAGAATTGTTTTCTCATGGTGGTTAAAAATTACCCAGAAGCATAATATGTCCGACTAACATCAAGATGTTTTCATTAGGAATAAGGTGTTTCCCTTTTTTGGAGCTAGAAGGAGTTAAATTTATTCAGAATTTTCCCTATATAAAACTTAACCTGAAATAGAATGTATCGTCTTATTAGGCCTATTTCGGGTGGGGACAATGAAGGAGTATCCTAGTGTTCAGCCTTCATAAAAAGACTTACTATTTTTATTTTTATTTTGAAATAATTCAATATAATAATTGTTTCAATTTATTCATCATATTGTTTGTAATTTGTATTCTAATTATGTTTCTGGTCAATAGATGGCATAACTATGCAATGCTTTTTTATTATGCTGTTGTTGCACATTTGATTCTGAGTAATGGCAAGAAAATGGCTAAGAAATGTTTAATTTGTTGTGGTGTATATTCTATTCTAAGCAATGTCATGTAAGAATTCAAAAATCGCTACGTTGGATGCGATTCCGTGTTTTCTCTTTTTGTTAAAGATTCTGTGCAGATTATTGTTAAAACTGTTGACAATTTGCAGCCAATTATTCATTTTGTAAAACCCAATTCAGTGTGTCCTAATTCAGGGTTATTCAGTGTGTCATGGATTCAACAGTTATGTGTTAAAATGAAGTCAATTAGTAAATGCATTTTAAGGATACATGTATGGAAATACATTTTTTAGTGTTAACTTAATTATTCAAGTATTATGCAGATGATGCTAAAGATGAGCCATTCCAGTATTACCTTTATTAAAAGAAGTAAGAGGATTAATTAGTTGCACTTAAAAAAAGAACATTAAATATCTTTGTTAACGGATTCTTATACAGTCCACTAAGATATAAAATTATATTAATAAAATAACTGACCCCACACATAGACACATAGTTTTATTTTTCATTGGCTGGCTCAAAATTTACAGTATGTTTATGTTATAGTTTACTACTGATGTCATATTCCATTAAAAGTTAAAACATCACCCAAATAACTAAACAACTTGAATAAAACATATCTAAAGAGCTCGTATGCATACACGAGACATAGATGACTAAAATAAGGGAATTAAAGTTTCTCATCTTACACCATTTCGCTTTTATTACCTGTGTTGTTGCATGTGTTTGTAAACTCGAAAATCAGTATTATTATCAGATATTTATATAAAATTTTATACTTTACGAAAAGATGTTAAGAATCGCATATACTCGTATGTTCCAGTTTTATGAATGCACGATACATAGATGATAAAAATAAGGGTATACAAGAGTTCCTCATTTAACATCATTTCGCTTTTACTAGAACAAATATTCATATTTTATATTCTGTTTTGAGTATGATGATGCCGATGATGCCGAATAACTTTGCAATTGACTTTTTCCTCGTATCTCGTACATTTTTTTAGATAAAAACGCTAATTTCAAAATTTGCTGATAGATGGCGTTTTAAGTTGTCTCATTAGTACTCGTATTTGTTAACTCTGAAATCTCGATTTTAAAGTTTAAGAAAAGAAGGCAAGAAGTATACTAATGTTGCGATTTGTCCAACTGTCAATGAATACACGACACAAAGATGATTAAAATAGCAAAATACAACCACTCCCAACTTTGCAAAATTTTTCTTTACATCATTTCTCCTGTATGATGTGCAATAGAATTTTACATCATCAATGAATGAAATCGAAAATGTGTTTTCTATCTAATGAAAAACAGGTGAAATCTGAAAACAGCGATCTATCTTTGTTTTGCAGCGGTATATACAGCTTGTAGCTTAATGGTACAAACGTAAATAACTAGCATTTTAATGAATTCAGACGACCATAGAATGCAAATAGCCGACCTTCTTCTTACACGGATGCCTTCTCACTCTGTCAAACACCGCAACGACACAACACATCATCATAACTACAACAACTCCTAAGCCATCTAGTGTTACTTAGTTCTCTAGTAAATGAAACTGCCCCAAAAGTACATTATTTTGTCCTGACATGGAATTGGTATAAATGTCCTTGTTTTACTCTATCATAGTAACAGTTAACATTTTATGTTTTATTTGGTACGACATGGCGTGTTGACTTTGGGATCTGGGAAGACTTAAAAGTCTCCTTTTCCGAATTAAGAATTTTTTTCTTCTTCGCTTTGCACCGTTTCGTCTTGCTAAAAGGTTTCAAGGAAATGCCGTGCTCCCTAAATGCGAAAAGAAATACCTGTACATGAAAATCATTTTAGAACAGCCTTCGCAAGGTAAAGAATATACAAAAGAGGTATTTCAGTTAATGGAAATCGAGATACGAACAGAAACATTATAAGAAGGTTCATTTTTCATTTGAAATATCATATTTTTGTGTTATTTTCCAAATAAACAAACACATTTCCCATTTCAATGCAAATTTAATTCGGGACGTAATCATCAGAGGTTTCGTTTCAGTCAATATTTACTTTCAGTATCAATTACATTATGATTCCGCTGTAATGTTATCCTTTGAACGGAACAGGATAAAAGTTATTATCCTATTTGCTGCCTCTGATCTTAAAAAGAGTTTTTCGCGTTCAGACAGTTATAATAGTCCAATGTGTCTAAATTCGAGAAAGTTGTGTTCATTCTAATTAAGTCATTTATTATGGCAAGCAGCCACAAATTGTGCAATCGATTTTCTAATTACCAGATTATTCTAGACATGTTTGTGTTTAATAGGGACGTATATTTGCGCGATGTACATAAACTTATCAGCATAGACTTCAAAATGATTATTCCTGACAGTGCTTAAAGATAAAAAGAGTACTATTTTACGAGGCGTGTAGATATTTAAATACCAGGTTCTTTAAGCGCACTTAAACTATATTCTTGTAGTCGTAGCTCTTCAGGGATTATTTAATCCAGCCAATATAGTCCAATTGATGGGAATTAATTAATTTTATTTACTCGAGAACATTGCTAACAATATGGAAGTCAGTTTAACATTTAAGGGGAATTGAAAGAGTTGAAGAATATTTACAAAAGCGATATACAGGGTTCCCATCTATATCCGTTACACCCCGCTTAACTTCTAAACTGTGGCAGCTAGGTATAGTAAAAAGGCTATGCGCTACTCGATGAGACAACTTACAACGCCATCTATCTGCAAATTTTGGAATGATCGATTTTATCTCAAAAACGGTAAGAGATACGGGGACAAAGTCAATAACAAAGTCTTCAGCATCATCGATTTAATTAGAAAAGACCCCTTGCGTACATTCATACTTAAAACAAAATGTAAAAAATGAACATTTTTTTGGTCACGATTTCAAAAATTGTCATGTCATAAAGAGCGGAAGAAAGAAACTGAGACTCTTCCCTATCTTCAGGATCATTTATTTAATGTTGCTGAAAATGATCTGCATTAGCCACATACACATTTGCAATCTGGACTGGTCTTTTCGAGCTTCGCCCGCGTTTCACGACGTGATAGTGTTGAAAATCACGACCAAACAAATATTCATATTTAACTTTCTCTTTTGAGTATTAATGTGAGCAAGGTGTTTTTAATGTGAGCAAGGTGTTTTTTCTAACAAAATCGATGATGCAGAAAAACTTTGTAATTGATTTTTTCCTCTTATCTCGTACCTCTTTTTGAGATAAAAACGCTAATTCCAAAATTTCCCGATAGAGGGCATTGTAAGTTCTCTCATCGAGTAGGGCATAGCCTTTTTACGATACCTAGACACCAACTTCATGGCCTAACCTGTTACTGTTTAGAAGTTAAGGGGGGGGGGTGTAACGGATATAGGTGGGAACCATTTATATTGAAGTGAGGACAGGTTGTTTCACTCGACTTGTACAAGCCATTACATGGTATTCAGTGGCGCACAGTAAGACTCCCCTAACAGGACAATGGAAAGTTAGTTTCGTTTGTCCACGTCATCATATACGGTGCGATATACCAAGCGACAAATAGGCCCAACAAGTATAGGCATGGTCGGGACACGCACAAATTGAAATGTAAAGGGGTAGGGCTGTAGGAGAGTTTGCGAAAGGAATAAACAAATTTAAGGAAATAGATTTAATTAATGGTAGACATATATATATATATATATATATATATATATATATATATATACAACGTGACAAAAAAACAACATTATGTTTGATTATGTTTCTTTGCTTTACCCACGGCTGATGAGCCAAGCAAAGACAGATGATTTTTTGGATTTTTTTGGATTTTTCAGTCTAATTGCTTAACATTTTGTCTTTTGGGTGTTGATTTACCTATATTTCTATCTTTGGGTGCTAATGCACTTGTGTTTTTCTTTTATGTGTTAGTTTCTAGGCTGCGTCATGCATATGGATATAGTATTTGCAAACTTTAGATAAATGATGTATATATATATATATATATATATATATACAGCATTATTAGTATATATAAATTATACTACTAATAATAATTAAAACGGTTAGTTATAATGTAACTATTTTTCTTATAACCGTTGTTAGCTAGTGATCACGTATTAGTTTTCATTTTCATCTTTATTTAACTTCCATCTGAGAAAGGAATTTTCTGTGATTTGAGCTTAATCAAATATCATAAAAAAATACATACCTTTAAACTTTACTTATTTTTAAGAATAATCAAAGTGCAATTTCATTCCAAAATTTCTCCAATATACTTGTGTGTGTGTATATATAACTTTAAGCATAAGCCTTTGAAAATAAATGTATGGCAATCTGGAAATTATATCTTTTAAAAGAAAGAGAACTTTTTAAAGATTTGTTCATAATCGTCTCTTCCGCTGCCTTATCTTCTTTCTTTGAACAATATCTGTTCCGCCACGTAATTCATTTTCCATTAAATGTTTAGATAATTGCATCCGATTACAAAGCAAAAATCTAAGAGGATCTCCAGCTCGGAATAAGATTTTAAAGTTTTCTTCCCCGGGTAACATTAATCATTTTTGAGTGACTTTTCACAGACCAACTTTTATTATTTTGCTGAATGTTCGATAAAATTTAATCTCTTTCCTATGCTGATCTAGAAATACATGATAGATAATTCTACTAAAATGCTTTTTTGTGTGTGTGCGCCATAAGTTGATTTCACATTTTTTCAAACCAAACTCCATATTTCATATGTTTTGGGTAATTAGGTATTTTAATAAATTGTTGTTAAGTAAATTACACTACGTATTGCTAGAATAATGACAAAAAAACCACGTAAGCTTGTAATTAAAATTAGTCTAATCATCACACTCAATTAACTGGAACTTTTGGGGAAAACAAGAAGGATATGTTAAAATTTCGTTAATTAAAATTATTCGTGTTTCAAATAACAAATATATCATAACCAGATGTGTGTCCACTAGTAATATGAATTTCGTATCAGAAAAAATTGCAGTAAATTGAATTCATATCAAATAGAATATACTTTGGTGTCTTCAACTCGGCAAATTTGATGATTCTGAAGACCGAATTCGGGGAAAATCAGATATTGTTTGACTTCATGTAACATATAAAAAAAAATTAAGAAATAAATTGTTTTTTACAAATTCATTTGACTTTGTATAAATCTCTGATTTCACCCTCTGGTTCGAGCTAAAATTGGAAAGTTTGATAGATCAATTTCTCAACCTCGAAACAATGTTATTATTCAGAGATTTCCATCTTTAGTGAGAATTACCCACAAGCGGCATAAAAACCTGTACAGTAGCTAATCGGAACCACAGCCCTTTTAATCATATTTCCACTTGCATTTATCATAAATATTAGACAAAATGTGTGATTTAGATTTCAGTGCTGACATCTCTCGGCTGAAAGAGATAACTTTCATGAACAGCGAATCTATTTTATTTTCAGAAAAGTACCAACAGAATACGGTAACACAACTCTTAAGCCAGGAAAACTTACTGTCCGTGTTACGGCGGTGTTGAAAAATAGCAAATGGACAAAAATGTCAGCGAAAGTCCTCTTTGTTCATAAAAATTACTAGCATTTCTTTTTTGTTTATTCAAAAAACAATTTCGCTGCATCCCTGCCCGATGTCACGACACCCTAATCTGCCGTGATTTTATATTTTTAATTCGGGAATCACTGGTCTAGCTCCTTTTAAAACTTCTAAATTTGCTTATACTTTCTATGAATTGTTGGAAATATTTTGCCGAAAGAAAACAGGAAAAGAATGTAATACTTTTTTTATTTTTTAAACCATTTATTTTTGTTTTTCTAACCACTGGCAGACAGTAAAGTCAGGAAAAAAAATTTCACCTTTTTTAAGCAAGAAATGATGCAGGAAATTCGCTAATTTTTCCTAAGAGCCACTAATGAATTTATTTTAGAATTTCGATTTAATTATTGATATTTCAAGTCTTTTAACAATGTTTAGGAACCACATATTTTTATGATAAGCTTCCACATAAGTTTTATGATTATTTCTATTTAAATAGTCTCTCAGATGAAAAAATATATCACTGATCTTCAAATTTATTTTTGCATAAATATCATATAAAGGACTTATAAATAAATAAATAAAAGAATGAGTCTAGCTTTCCCCATAAAACTTTAAACTTCTTAGACATACTCGTAAACATTTTGCTTGGTACCCATTAATTTAACGTAACGTCATAAAAAAATATTTAAACGCACTAACATTACAAGAACCAAAGAAAAGGGAAAAAGAGGGAAACATATAGAATTCGGTTGATTTTATTTATTATAAGACAAACCATATTGTTGTAACACGAGCTGTGGGTCGTAAAACACCTAAATTAAGTGGTGAGAATGATGGAATGTTCTAGACCTCGGAGAGTAAATTTCATCTTGCCATCTATAATCGTTGAATTACACACAAATCATGCCTTTTTGAAATAATGTTATTTTCTGAATTTAAACATAAGGGATAATTTTCATTAATTTGCCCTAAAAAAGTAATTGGAAAAAAGTGAATAGTATTTTTTTTTCTGCGAAAGTGTCACATTATTTATAAAGAAATTCAATTCCTTTTAATTCTCAAAAAATTGCAGTAAAACTTTTTGTAGTTGGCATTTACCATACAGAACTGTTCAGACACAAAATTTATATCAGTACAGATGTCTTGTTTTCCTGAAGAATTAATCGAATGTATGAAACTACAGTGATGAATATTTGTTGATCTAATTCAGTGGTTCCTAATCTTTAACCTGGCTTCATCCAATTAAGTATTTAAATTTTTTTGGCGAGCCACATAATAATAATAATAATAATTTTATATATATATATATATATATATATATATATATATATATTCCTTTTAATATTTCAGTTTAAATGTATAGGTAAAAAGGTAAGGCACAAAAAATTGTAATATATCAAAGAAAATGCGTACTTTATTAAGAATTCAATTACAAATTAAATATAAGAAAAACATTAATGTGAAATCTGACACTGCATTTCTTTGCCAGTTTCTTGTACTCTGGTACATACGATGTTATAGCTAAATTCATGCAATCATTCAGATGTTCATTAGTTATCCTGGATCTCAACTTTGATTTTAACATGTTCATTGCTGATAAACCTCTTTCGCACAGGTAAGTTGATTCAAAGCAGGATTGCAGCCTTTGAAAAGTTTCTTTTAAGAGTGGCTATTTTTTCTCATCTACGAGTATCCAAAAATCTGTTTGCGTTATTCTTGTTTTCAGTTTTAGATCCGATTGAAAATCTATTGTTTCCATCTCTAAATTAGTAGATTTTTTTATTTATCATATTTGCAATTTGTTGTGTTATTTCAGAAATATTAGTATTAACAAATGGATTTAAAATGAGTGAAGCAATTGGCTCAATTTTACGAAAATCAGAAAATCTAATTTCAAAATCATTTTTGAGCTCAGTGAGAGATTCAAAATATTTATTTGTTTCAATTTTCTCATATTTCTTAACGTAGTACTCCAAATTTGCAACATGGCCAAAGTTACATCCCTATATTTGGGCCATCCACAAATTTAATTTTGATTTAAATACGTTGACACTTCCTATTAATTCAATAATAGTTTTTCCATTTCCCTTAAGTTCAAGATTGAGTATGTACATTTTAGTTGTTATGTCTGTAAGAAAGGCTTAATCACATAACCAGCTATGATCACTAAGTTCTAATTAATTTTTGTTTCTAGACTCTACAAACTGCTTTATCTCTGGAAGAAGCTCTAAAAATCGTTATAGGACTTTTCTCTTACTAAGCCACCAAATTTCAGAAAGTAACATTAAAGTTCGATACTCAGGTTCAAATTCATCGGTCAGTTTTTTGAATAATCTTCACTGAAATGGTCTGGCACGAATAGATTTGACAATTTTTAGAACAACTCTCATTACGTGTTCATAATGCAGGACTGTTGCACATAATACCTGTTAATGTATGATACAGTGGTAGTGAAAAAAGTTTGGAAACTCAGCATCGTTTTTACAAAACGTGATTTAGCCAACAGCAGAACCAATCATGGCCGGTGCGCCATTTGTTGTTATGGATACAAGATTTGAAGCGGGAGATTAATTTCTGTAATATGATTTTTAATAACTTGGTATATGTCGTATCCACGTGTATTCCCTTTTAATGGCAAAACTGACAGTATATCTTTCTTTGCTGAGCAATCGTTGAAAACCATCCTTATAAAAATATTTATTTGTGCTACATTACACATATCTGTTGATTTATCACACTGTAAACTTAGAAAAACACATTTTTGTAAATCATCTTTTAATTGTTCTCTGATATTCACAGATATTGCTTTTATTCTATGAGTTGCTGAATTTCTGGATAATTGAACTTCCTGGATAGCTAACATAATTTCATTCTTATTTTTAAATTTTTGCAATAATATATCTGATACAGCAAGCATTAGTTCTTTAATTATGTTACCATCCTCAAAAGGTTTTTTGTGCATTGCAAGTATATGTGCAATCTTAAACGATGCAATAGTAGCAGCTTTTGATTTATTCACGGGCCTGGTAAACAAAGATTGTTGGGCAATGAATGCGGTTTTCATTTCTTTCAATTTACATTTTCTTAAATTGCTGTTAGGAGGATATACAGGATCAAATATTTTATGAACTGATGTGAAATTTCGTTCTATGTTGCATTTTTTCCCAACAGTAACTGTTGAACCACAAATCAGACAAATGCATTTGTTCTTAATATGTATAAAAAATATTTCTCTTTCCATTCTTCATGAAAATTATAATCGTATACACGATTTTTCTTTTTCTCTGGTTCATGTGCCGACATGATTAGGGTAACTGCAAAATAATTGCTAATACATAATAATGACTAACATAAATAGAACAATATTTTTATACCTGGATGATACCACTTGTTAGTTCATGCACAACTTCTGATAAATAAAAGTTCTGTATATAAACGTATTCTAAACTCAACGAACCTATCTCACTGACCTCTCCGTAGCTTATGACCAACGTCACGCATTAACAAGCCGGCATCGGCACATTACGAAGAGCGATTCAGGTGATGCCGTTAATGAAGCGAAAATAGCCCTGGTCAGTGTCCTAACAATTTAATAAAACCGAAAACTATACAAATAATCAACCAAATTAATACCTACAATTAATGTATTTTTTCTATACATATAACTATTAAACTAAAGAAATGTCTGAACAACTATGGACATTAACAGCGGTATTGTATTTTATAGATAGAGCAAATACTTTTTTAGACATTTCATGCCCGAGTTGATAAAATGAGCTAGTCACATCAAAAGTTGCCGGCTCGTGAGCTACGCTAGGTTGGGCATCTCTACGTTAGGTTGGACATAAGTGATAAATACAACCCTGTTCGATTAGCTATACAGACTGAAGTGTTACCTCTTTTGCTCATCATTTGAAGTTAACTTCGAAGATCTATTATTCATATACAGACATGGGAATTTAAAACATAATTATGTGATATTATTCTATCTTGTCCAAATGAAACAAAACCCAAAAAGAAAGGGAAAATAGGTTTAATATCACATTAAATTAAACAAGGATTAAAATTAAATAGAAGCAGTTTCGTTGGTTCGTTGGTTGGTTTTTAGATGACTGCGGTCATCTTTTGGTACTCAAGAGGTAAACAGACCAAGGCTTACAGTTTGAAGCCTTTTCCTAGTAAACATCCCTTGTAAACCTAGAGACTCAAGCCAACAAGTCTGAAATAGAGTCCTAATCACCAGGTCATAGATGCAAAAATCCACACATAAATTGAAATTTGGTTCGTCCTTTAATTCGTACGTTATCAATGCATCAGTGTGAAGTTAGATAAAGGCATCATGTGCCTCACCAACACATAATATAATATTTTATTTACATAACTTTAACAAATCAGATCATAATACGATTACAGCAAGCATAACGCTGTGGCTGCGTTAACGAACAAAAACGAAGTGAATAGTAACAGATGAAATGGAACTTCCGTCAAAGTTCTGCTTCTGACATTCGGCAGTGTTCATGACAGAGAAGGGGTAGAGTTCGTGAAAGTTCGACCGCATCAAGTATGTTCTTGAGCCTGAGGTGCCCAAGTGGTTAGGGATCAGGAATTCGATACAAAGGGTGCTTGAATCGAACCCATTCAAGCGCCACTGGATGCTTCGTGTCTACGCCGAGTATGGGCAAGTTAAATCTGTAGGTCGGGAATTCCTTCTATGTTGTGTTAGAGGTTGGAGTTGGGTACCAGCCGACCAGATATCACCCTTGGGGGAAGGGGGTTGCTCAGTCAAAATTGTGGTGACACTGATAATAATTTGTACTCCGACTCAAGTCTGGTTTCTAAAAACTGGATCAGCGACCAAAGCCAGGACTCTAAGTCTGGGAAACCTAAACTAGATCAGAATCTCTTCATTTTGGAACCTTGTGTTACGACCAGGGAACATAAGACCCAATAAAATTAATATAATAAAATCACTATGTTTGTTGAAAATCTATGCTCTGCGTTAAATATAGAAAAAATATTTGCTATTCGTGCATCTTATTTTTTGGCATTTGATTTTTATTATACAATTAATCGAATGATAAGTAATACTTAAATTTGACCTCTTTAAGTTAAATATAAACTAATAATTCTTACTCTTCTTGTATAATATTTTAACACGACAGTATTTCAAAATGTCTTTATTACTAGCTTCAAGTTCAGCGTCAAGTTCATTTAGAAAAAAACTGGCACTAACCTTGTAGTGGGACTCTTAGCTGAGCAAAAGAGAAGAAAACTAATTGAGTATTTTGGGAAGATAAAAGAATCGACCAAAAATGTCATCAAAAGCCCCTTTTGTTGGGTTTTGACAGGTTACATCTTAAAAAGTGGCAGCAAGCGGAACTGAGGCAGAGATTCTTTTCTCTTTAAAACTATATCAATTTATGCCTTTCTTTTGGAGCTTGAATTAAGAAATAGATCAAAATCTCATGCCTGTCTTTCGAAAATAACTGCTGTAGTCCATCTAGGCAATTAGAATGCACTGAAGCATTTTTTAAGTAGGAAACGATCTTAATTTTTACCGGTATTGATAATATGAAACAGATATTTGGTTTTTATGCAAGCAAAGGGTTCTTCCTAGTACATACGCATTATTTAGACGATGAGAATATTGACGACACTCCACTAAATTCTAAGTCAAATGATTGCTCTAAAGTCGTCAAATGTCGCAAAACAATACTTTTCGTCAGACAGTAAAGCTACAGCTTTCCCAGTCTGGCCAAACAGGCCTCACTATCAACATGCGTTACGTTAGATGCCAAATAATATTAATCTTTTAATTTGTATTTTAAATAGGAATAAGTAACGAAATGCCTTTGTACATATACTGTTATGGGTTTTATTCACCTGTTAAATTATTAAATCTTGGATTTACATAGCAAGTAAACCAGGCTTTAAGAATACGTAAATCATTAATAATTCGCTGAATGAAACATAATTAATATTTCATACTTTGAATTCAAAGTCAGTGTTTTTTTACCTTTTTCTAGTAGTGTTTTGTTAGCGGATATTTATGTTATGAAAGGTATACGACTTACCTTTCTTCCGCTTCTTCTGGGCGACTCTATCCATAAAAAGTAATATTCCTAGGATGGATGAAGAGTGCAATCTCTGCAAGACACACAATTTTATTTTACTTACACTCACATCACAAAAGCAAATTATTTACAAAAGATTTATGAGCGTAGTTTACCAACTCGGGTGATATGACCGCGCTTATACGCGACATTCGAAAGTCTGAATCTGAGTGCTGTCTATAGTCTGTTTCTCTCTTCACTTCAGTTCGGAGAGAAGCTCGGTAACTCATGGAGGATGGAGGGAAAGGTTGCTCGGTAGCAACAAGTAGTGGCATAACCTTCTCCAAAACTGGAACCCCTACAATATTTTACCCTTTGAATTAGGATTGTTCAACGTTTATTAAACAACAAATAATTTATAATTCCTTTGATCTGAGAGTTATTAAATGTAAGGATTTTTTTACAAGTAGTTATAAAGGATAAAATTAATCGTAATTTTTATTATATATACGTATATATATTTAGTAACATAACGAACAAGTACGATACAATCATATGTAAATAATTTTGTGAATGCTACAGTGACTCACTATTCTTGTAAGTACTAGGCTAAGTAATTAATAAAACCTAAAAATACTAAAACAATGCATTCAGTAATTCATAATTTTAATTTCAAAAATGCATATTCCTTAACATATTAATTGTATTTACTGGTGTTCCATGCTATATCTGAAACTTAAGCGACTGTTTGTTCTTAAAAGTATTAGATAAAATGCTAGAAAAACTCAAACTGCTTCAAAAAAGTATATGTAATAAATTATAATTTTGATTATGGTAAGAAATGCAAATGAAATTAATATTTAATTGCACAATAATTACAATAAAATTATAAATAAATAATATATGTAATATATAAACCAAAAGAGATTCGCTATTTTTTTAATTAGAAAAGGCCATAACAGAAAAACTTTAAAATATTTATCCATTAATTCATTTGCAATTTTAATATTATTTTTGCTTATTCAGTAACATAATAAATGCATTAAAATCATATATAAATTAAACTTACGTATATAAAAAATGTCAGATGAAAAGCTAGAAAAACATAATCACATTTCATTATGAATTTAGTGTTATAGAACGAATTATAACTATATTTAATGCTTCCCCCCTCCCACTTAAAATGTCGCTTCGATTCCTAGTACGTCGAGGTACCGCCGTGAAAAACCGCTTCTCTTAATAACTGCAAAGAGATACTTGATATTTGAAACCAACAAATCGGAAAATATAACTTTATTCGCATCTTTTAAACATGTTTCTATTAACTCGTTTTCTTGTATGTGTGTGTGTTTGTCCACTAAAAATCTGGCAATCGATTTTTAACTACCTTCCCGACTAGCTAGAGTTTTGAAACTTTTAGAATAGCTCAGAACACGATGACAATGCATTATTTTAATACTTTTAGCCATTTTTAAGCAGTATTGAATTCATTTTTAGTTAATTTTGTTTTGTAGACTGGTGCCGCCATCTATCGACCGGGACGGGAACGAAAAGTTAAACGCAAGTTAACTTCCAATTAACTTCATTTTCTTTCAAGTTGATGGGATAATTCATCAAAAAAATTTCTAAAAAGTATTTATTAATACATAGAATTATCAAATATATATGATTCAACCGAAAATTTAAAAACATGATATATAAAAAGTTCTTTTTATCTTGTAAATATTAAATATCTGGTCTCCTTTAAATTTACTCAAATACGTAATAGTTAGAAACACTGTTCCATTATTTAATGTTAGTTTTTCATAAAGAAAACTCCCCTGTGGAACTACTTATTACATAATACCCAGGAAACATAAATATATATATCCTTTCCTAGACAAAAGTAATGTCTGTTTAACAAGTGATACATTTTCTTTTTCTTCTTTGTATTGATTTATCGATATTTCCCTGATACTTCTGCCTAAGAAAATCTCCAAGGTATTTTTTTTGTTTGTTTATAGAAAAGATTTTCTTTTGGCATCTCTTTTCCCTTGTTCTAGATTTTGATATCTTGTGTTTCGTTGTAGCTTGTTTCTTTCCAAAACGTACTTTAAGAGAAATATGTTTTCCCGAGACCGATGATAAAATTATAGCTGGAAGAATAGTTTTCTATTAAGTGCCGTTATCACTTCTGGGTATGTGACGCACTTTGGGTAAGGTAGAATTAACTGAAAGAATCTCGTGATGAAACACACAATTGAAATTCCGAGGAGGTTAATAATGAAGTTAGTTTTCAAGTAAGCAACGAAAAATAAAGTACACCATGGATCAAAGGAGTTTACATAACGTTGTTAAGAAAAACTCTAAAATATTTTGAGGAATACTTTGAGTAAATGTTTTTGTTTAAATTGGTACGTATTTTTGTTTAGATTGGTTAGTGTTTTGTTTGTTGTGACTTTGTTAAAAAATGTTTTATTTTTAATTTATGATCATAAAGTATGGATTAAATTTAAGTGCTCCTTGCTTGAGATTTTTTGATTTGATTTAATACTCTTTTTTCATTTTCAGGCATAATTTTTCTAACTTTAAAAGTTTCAGCTTAAAGTTTAAACCGTCATACACTTAAAAACTAAAGAGAAGAATTCCGTTACATATCAATTTTATTTACTTTTCCTAACTGCCAGTGCATTAATGGCTAAAATACATTTTCTAAACCAGCCTAATGTAAACTTAGTTTTGCAAGTCACCTTTTGTTATTCCAGAGTCCTTAGCTGAGAGCCGCATAAAACCACACTTGGGAATTAGAACCATTTTCATAGAAACAAATAATTTTTTCATAAAGAGGGTGTCCACTTTTACTCGATAGATGGTGGTAATGAAATTTGAAATAAATTCATCTTTCGTCTTTGGGGTATAATCTTACTCATGAAAATATAAGGAAACAGTCATAAAGAAATACCCTTGCTACTGTGACCAGTGGCTTGTTTATGGTGACAGGAACTTATTTCACTCTGTTTATACTCACTTGTCAGGAATACCATTATCTCACAAATATAGTGGTATGGGGAACCTTTTTTACTGTATTTTGATCAGACAGATTTTGAATTTTGCCATTAATATAGAGAAAAACTACCCATTAATGTACTATATACTACCCTCATAATGTTTTCATTGCCCTGTGATCGGTAATGCGAATTTGGATCTTTGTTGTTTTTGATAGTGCAGTGATTTTTTTTTTTGCAGTTAATATTACAGTTTTTATCAGAGTTTATTAATTTTAACTTTATAAGTTCAGTAAAGTTTCAAATTTTAAGGCATCATAGTCATGATTTAAACAGGTCTTTTTTGTCTATGATAAATACAGCAAAGAAATCAGGCTAATATTGTAAAGCCCGTCAATTTCAGTTCAAAAATTACTATATTTTGCTCAAACTTAAGTAATTAATCATGGTAATATTTGACTGCGACGTCAAAGGTTGAAGCATTCACGATACTGAGTACTGATTAAACATGAAATAACAGTTTAATATTTGCTGAATTCAATACCTGCGACTGAATTTTGCGTATACTACCGCCTAAATATATTTTATAGATTTATACCCCGATTTTACGCGGCAATGACTTAATATTAAAGCTTTCCTTGAATTATGTATAATGATCACAGTATATTCATTACATTCGCGAGGTACACACGTAAAACTAATGCCCGAAATCTATTTAGAGCGCATATTAACGGCATGCTTTGGTAAATTTGGAAGCAGCAACGGGGATGCAAATGCTACGTAACACTCCTATGAGAGGATACGCGTATTTGAGAGCTTTATGTGGCAACATCTATCAAATTAATGAGAGTCAATCTGCAGTTGATACACAAAATGCGATACATTACACACGTGTCTGATATATGTGGTCATATATCGGGTATGGTGTATGTGCTTTAAATGGATTATACGGTATATGTCGGATTCAGTAATGTATACGCAGGGCAAAAAGGTACATACTTTCTAGCGACTTACCTCGCAATTCTAACTGTTAGCATCTTCATATGAGTCATTTTACACTAAAAGTGAAACTAAAGGAATCAGAGCCAGTTTCTTTTCCAAATAACCTCAATATCTATTTCACTAAAATAATTCAGTAAGGGGAGTGTTGTGATAGTACTAGGTTGTGTGTTTCGAGGAGGTTGTTATAAACTTCGAAGGCGTAGTGACGTAGTACTTAAGGCTGCTCTGTACTAACCCTATTGGATTCACTCACCTCAATGTTAACCTATGGAGAAAATGTGTCCAAGGATTACCTACTTGGATTGGAAAGACTTTGTTTTAAATTATTTTCTGTAATAGAGAAAGAAATTTTACATTCTGGGGCATTTTCGTTTTTTTTAATGCAAATAATATTTTAAATTTTAAATTATTCGGGGAACAGAATCTGATATAGTGTGTTTTAAACGCTCCTCAATTCCTTTGGTGGACGAAATTTGTAAAATGAATCCTCTTGCAAGGTGCGGAAAAGTTCAGACTATCCGAAATACCCTTTTTATTGGATTATCAGTATTTGTGTAGTTGTCAATGGTAGACACATTTTCTCCATAGGTTAACATTGAGATGAACGAATCCAGTAGGGTTAGTACACAGAAGCCTTAATAATGGATTTTCTTGAGAAAATTTGCGAAGGTCAGGCGATATTTCCCTAAACTACAAATGTAGGAAAATGAAAGGAATGACAGGTCTAGAATAGTTTACTTTTTCAGTTTTCTTTATATCTTAACTTTATGATATTGAAAAAAGAGTAGAGATAACCGTGCGTTAACTGCAAAGATATGCCGCATGGAGATATCTCCTGAGTCTTGCTAATTTTTGTAGCAATATGTTATAAAATTTTCCTTTAACAAGATTAAGTTATAATGTGATACAAAAATATCTACATTTTATGGCCATTTCAATGTTTTCTGAAATAAATGGTAGTCGTGTTACAGAAGGGAAATGCATTTCACACCCCGTGTAATTACGTCGCTAAAATTGATGCAGCCGAAAACGATTCGGGAATTCTAATCCAATCAAAGCTTGCGCAACTGTGAAAATAGTACACTTCAGTGCGAACATCTGAAATCACTATTTTTATTGGATTTCCAGCGTTTATGGAGCTGTCAATAGTAGACACATTTTCTCCATAGGTTGACATTGTGGCGAGCGAATCCAATAGTGTTAGTACACAGCAGCCTTAAGCTGAAAATCACATCCAACTAAGGCCTACTTTTAGGTGAGAGAAATTACACCATATTTGGTTCATAGCTATCTAAAACGTAAATTATTTAATGATTAGATCAAACTAGTAATTTTATTAAGGGTTTAGCAAATTGTAAAAATTTTGTTTGTTTTATTAGTGTATAAATTTATTGTTATTGTCAAAAATGTTAATTTGTATAATGCATTGAATTTAAGGGGTATTGAAAGTTATAAATATTGGAAGATCACTATGTAATGCAAATATTAATAATAAGTGTAAATGTTAAGTGTCTTAATGATATATTAAGTTGTTAACATGTGATTGTGCCATTGATAAGTGCTTCAATTAAGCCCTACAATTATACCTAAGTTATATATACAAAATACCCTACAATTAAGCGTAAGTATACATAATATTCAGATATGCATTAAATATTCACTGAGTATAATCACTGATGTGTTGTAATTATTATTTTTTTTTCATTTAAAATATTAATATTTTTCAGTAATATTGGCCATCTTGTGGATGACATAAAATGTAATAATTGTTATAATTGTTGTAAATATAATAACTGCTATAAATAACATTAGAAAATAAAAGCAAGTGAACACAGGGATGGAAGCTGAATTGACTCCTTGAGTAATCTAAAATTTAAAACTTTTCGGTCAACACTTGCAGGTTGTCAAGAAATTTGTCAGTGGGTGCTAAAAATTTAGAATATTTAAAATTAAATAGTCTTGGCTTGGGAAATAAGAGCAGTCTGCTCTCTCTCAATGCCCATGGGTTCCGACTGGGAAGATTTCCGTCGGAACAACCTGAAATCAAAAGTTTCCGTATAAGCTTAGGCTGTGGACGGAATAGTATTTTGGATTACACCAAGCAAAAAAAAGTACACATATACGTCCACATACACATATACGTACACATACACATATACACATTACACATACAGTACACATACAGTACACATACACATATACGTAAGCCACAATACGTCCTTAACGCGTTGTCAGTCTGTTGATTTTAGAGTGACCCTGGGGTAAAGTACTGTGACATTGTCTCCATTACTACACGAAATTTGTAATTATACAAGTATGTGATGCTCGTTCCTACCCCTCAACATGAACATGTCATCTATCGGGAACTGTTGATCTGGGCGGCCTCATAAACTCTAGGATAAGAGGCCATAAAGTTCGTGTAATGTGCGGTTCTGACGTTATAGAACGCATAAATCCCAGAGTGGTACGAGGGCTCTCCAGAATTTTGACACTATAGTGATATGTGGAATCCCATAAACTTTGAATACTTACGAGCACTTCAAACGCCGGAGAAAGCTTTTGAATTCACCGACCGTATAAAAGAAGACCCCAGTAGTCCACGGAGCAGAGCCGGTTTTTAAGAGCCAGAGAGAGACGCAGCTCTCCTGGTCACCGGCTTTATAGGCCACGCTGTCGTTGAACCCGAAGCCGTTCTGACATATCTAACTGTAAATTCTAACTCGCTGTACATACTTGCTTTTGTATGTTTGTTTAGTATGTTTAACGTATCGCTTGTAGTTGTAGTATGTTTAACGTATCGTAGTAAAGTAATTGAAGCGAAAGGCTTGACTTATTATTGATTACGTTACAGTACTCGCAGCCATTATGTCATGGGGAATCAATACCAATCACTTTCAGATAGCTTGATTACAGTGAAATATATATTCAATGTTTCATAAATATTCAATGTTTCTACGATTGAAAAATGTTTCTACGATTGAAGATCAATGTTTTTTTTATTTATTCATTTAATTCTTAATTACACGAGTCTTCTTTGTCGTGTAATTAAGAATTAAACGAATATTTTAAATTTTCATAGGCCCTAGGATTTTATTACCTGATCTCATATTTGTATACACTTAATGAGGAAATACAAAATTAGTAAATTTGATGTTTTCAGGTTATTTAACATAGCGTTTTTTTTTCCTTCATAGGTAACAACTTATTTTTCTAATTAATAATGTTTTACTAACCACACATTGTAGATTATACAGCTTATCATTTTAAAACATCAATGGAATATTCTTTTTAATAACTAGTTTTTCCTCGATTTTGAACTCCTAGATTTGAAGGAGTGGATTAGGATGTTTGATTCCCGAATATCAGATGAATGCTCCTGTTCTGTCCCCTCATAGGGAGTAACGCCTGTTGACATAGAATCCGTCAGCGTCAGCGTAAATATTTTTAGCCAATGATATACCAATCATTGACCCATTTAACCAATCAGCTCCAAAGGAATTTTGAATGAAGACGCTGACGGATTCTATATGAACAGGCCCTAAGTAGGGTTCATTTTCTTATATGGTTCCCCCATAATATAGTAGGCAAAAAATCGTTATATATAAATATATATATATATATATATATATATATATATATATATATATATATATACACACTACACACACACACACACATATATATATATATATTGCTATTCTAGAACAATACATCATCGATAAAAAAACGTTTTTTTTAAACTTGATCCTGATTCCCAAAAGGTAAAGACGAAATGTATCATGCGTAGAGTTCTATAAAATAAAAAAAATTAACTTTAAAAAGTAACTAGATTATAAACTGGAGGTAGAGGAAAACGGCAGTGGAAAAACTTTGTAGTAAATTGTTAGAAATTCGAATAAAATGTACTAACATCTTTGTGAGAGCCCACATAGATTAGTAGGTTTAAAACGATATTTAAAACGCTCTTTTTCTTTTTATTTCATATTTAAAGGACCGATAATGATGACCTTAAACGTGGCTTAAAAGCTTGCTACTAACAGAAACATTCTGGGCATTTTTTAATCATTGTAAATGTATGAAAATACTTTAATAAGAATGCATTTACTTATTTATGTTTAGGGGAAGATTTTTATTATATGTGCATCAGGATTTAACGTGCTGTTACTTATACTTTCATACATAATATGCTTTAATTAAAAAGAAAAATGTCATTTACACTGTAATATTCAAAGCTATGTTAAAACACAAGAAATTTAAAAAAAAGTAAGTAATTATAGTCCCTAATCTTTTAATATCCTTCATTAAGAAAATGACCGTTAAAAACATTTATATCCACATCACTGAAATAGGATTATAAAGGATTGGAATTTTGTCATTTTTCATTACAACATTAAATATTGTTTTAGATAAAGAAACTAGCCTCTTTTTAAACGGATCAAAATATTTGAGAATCGAAACAGCACATACACTTCTTTTCTACTGTAGCTAGGTGTTTGTCTAACGTATATAAGTTTATCCGTGGTGGTATCTCTATTACTTTACATTCAAAAGCCTTTATTTATTTTCAACTTACCTCGAAACACTGATTAGAGGGTTCAGTAAATTTCAGAAAATTGGTAAAAAAATAAGTTCAAATATTGAACATTCATAATATCATTATCTTTCTTTTATAAATATTTTAGGATTCCAGGCATTTCTCTTGAAGTTTTATATGGTCAATGACACACACACATTCTTTAACTATACAAAAAGGATTTTAGCTTCAATATGGGCTTATCTTTGCTCCTTTTAAAACTATAAATTAATGAATCTTTGAAGTGATTAATTTAATCTTACAAAATAAAATTGTTATTTCAAAACTCGCTAAGTCCTCTCTATTTGAATAATGAAGCTATTAGTTGTTTTCCAATTAATGAGGATATATATTTACTTATATGATTTCTTTAATTTTAGCTACTACATAGGAAAATATTGCATTAAAGTTGTTTAATGCAAATTCCTGTAAAATTAATTAGTGATGGACATTTAACACCATTAAAACAGTATGTGTTTTAGAGCAGTCTATTTGGGATGGAATTAATTATACCATTTAGTTTTCCTACAAAAATTTAATGCATACTTTAATAAGTTAAATTAATTTCGAAAATATTTAATTGCTTGTCAGCATATTTTATTCATATTATCGAAAACTCGAAATTTGATATAAAGACACATTAATATATATATATATTGATGAATATAACTCTAAAATATAAAGAAAATATTTCGTAATCCTTGGTCTGTTTTAACATATTTTGTTATAACTGTTTCTATTCCTTTCTAGGGAATCATATCATTACACGTATAATTTATTGTGTACATAATATTACTGAATTGGTTTATACAAGAAATCAAACCTGGACTGTTAGTATTATGGCAAATGTTCCAATACTAAAACCGTTATAATAATTATTTCACGAGTCCCCATAGGTATAAAATAGTGATTTGAGTCAATGAAAATTAACATATTCTCTTTTACAAAATCTTGTGATTAATATTTTTCAAAAGTAAAGGTAATTTTACCATAGACAACGGTTTCTATTTTTATTCCCAGGTGACAGCATAGAATTTTGAAATAAAACCATCTCTCACGTTGGTTATTTACGTTCACCGATGAATTTGTTGAAAAATATCATTAAAAATAAGTTACATGTCGCTAAACCATGATAAGATCATCCCTATTTCGTTGCTGTTGTACTAATTGTACTGGCTCCGTTGAATTAAATTCTAGCGCTACTTTCCCTAGTTTTTATTATTTAGTTACAAATAAACTAACTTAGAGGTTTAATTTTTACATAAGAGTTACTTGTTAGAAACTAATTATAAACAGATGAAAAGAGCTTGAGGTAAAGTTCTCAAATTAAAACTCAAGAAGGAAATAAAATTTAAACGGATGTGTAACTGGCCTTATATACAAATTTTATATATATTTATCTATATACAAATATATACCAGTATAGTCAATAAGTTCGGGGACTACCCTCCCCCCTCATGTCCGGTATGTGGGGGAACCGAAATAACGATGTGGTTTGCTAGTCTGGTTATCTGCGTACGCGTGAGACGTCACATGACGCTTTGCAAAACTTCTAAGACGCGCAGCTCACCATTTGGCTGCAGACTGTCAGCCTATGATGTCGATGTAGCAAAATGTAGTTTTTGGAGCAACGTTCCAACATTAAATTCTGCTACAAATTAGGAAAAACCACTGCAGAAACGTTACGATTACTGCAAAAAGCGTATAGAGACGAAGCTATGTGCAGATCGAAAGTTTTCAAATGGTACAGCTTGTTTAAAAATGGGTGAGACGCTGTTGCAGATGATCCGCGAAGTGGGTGGCCAGTGACCCCACAAACGGAGGCGAACATCCAACGGGTAGGAGCAGTAGTTGTTTGGTTGGTTGAAGTTTATTGGTGCAAGGTCCAGAAAGGACAATCTGCGCCAAACACAAGGTAACATCGTAAACAAATGGTGTGTACAGGTTCTTCATCGTCTCCGGGAGGCAATCCGAGGTAAACCTCCACACGTTTGGAAATCCAACATGTGGATGTTGTTGCATGACAATGTCCCGTCGCACCGATCCTTGATGGTGCAACAAGCTCTTGCTAAACACGACACCACAGTTCTGCGACATCCCCCGTATTCCCCAGACCTCGCTCCTTGCGATTTCTACCTGTTCCCGAAACTGAAAGATCGCATCAAGGGCAAGCGGTTTGCAAATGCCGAAGAAGTGATGGCAACACAGACAACCGTTTTACGACAGCTCTCACGCAACGGTTTCCAGTACTGTTTCCTGAAGATGTGTCAAAGCTGGCAGAAGTGTATAGTTGCGGAAGGACATTATTTAGAAGGTGATTGTGTTCAGAAGACTTTGTAAGTGTATTCGTTGTTGTAGTAAATAAAGTCCCCGAATTTATTGACTGTACGAGTATATATATATATATATATATATATATATATATATATATATATATACATATATGTGTGTGTGTGTGTGTATATATATATATATACACTGCTCAAAACAATAGGGAAGCACGTGGTTTTAACGAAATTATGCAAATACATACACCGATAAGTAACATAATATAAATCATCCATATTTTAAAGCCTAGCAGGAAACATAAGAAGAAAACTTCATATGCAAATCAAAGTTCATGACGTCAAAAACCAGAACCGCTTTACGACAGCTCTCACGCAACGGTTTCCAGTACTGTTTCCTGAAGATGTGTCAAAGCTGGCAGAAGTGTATAGTTGCGGAAGGACATTATTTAGAAGGTGATTGTGTTCAGAAGACTTTGTAAGTGTATTCGTTGTTGTAGTAAATAAAGTCCCCGAATTTATTGACTGTACGAGTATATATATATATATATATATACACAGTGTGTCAAATAAGTTTTAAGACTCGTCTCAGAGCGCAGGTTGTAATGGTGCTGTGAGTGTAAATGTGCATGTGTCATAACGTCCATCGTCTACTATTACACTGTCAACAAGTTGAGCGCATTTCGTTAAGTAGTTGAGAGAAGGCGAGCATTTATTGCAGAAGTGAATTTTTTTCATGTTGATTTTTTAAGATGGAACAAAGAGCTGTAATTAAATTTTAACGCAAAACTTGGTATAAGTGCTTCGGAAACATACCAACTCATGAAACGAGTTTACGGTGACTGTTATTTAAGTAGATCAAATGTTTTTGTGAGGCACAAACGTTTTTTGGACGGAAGAGATACGGTATAAGATGATCAGCGTAGTGGAAGACCAATTTCATCTAGGACACCTGAAGTTATTGAGAAAGTACAAAATTTCGTAACAAACGATCGCTGTGCATGACTGAGAATGTTGGAAGACTCTTTAAACACCAACAAAGAAACAATTCTAACCATCCTGCATGAAGATTTGGGCATAACAAAAGTTTGTGCTAAATTTGTTCCACACACTTTAACCCCTGAAAAAAAAGCAATGAGAAGTGCACATTGCAGAGACATCGTTTCAACCAATGAAAACGATCCAAACTTCTTGAAGTCCATTGTTACAGGTGATGAAACCTGGTGTTTCCAATATGATCCTGAAACAAAGCGACAAAGTACGGAAAGGAAGTCACCAAATTCAACGGAAGCCAAAAAAGCAAGAAAAGTTCCATCCAAAATCAAAACAATGTCATTACATTCTTCGATATTAAACTGTGAAATTCGATTGCTCAGCAATTCTTTTTGAGAAAAGGTGACTTGAAAATGTCTCAACAACGTGATTTACCGGAATCCACGGCATGGCGTTTTATAGGCAGACTTGAATCCGGGCAAACACAACGTAGTGTCGCGGACGCTGTTGGAGTCGCCAGAAGTGTCGTTGCAAGGCTGTGGAATCGATTCCAAGAAACAGGGAATGTTAGACGTCGACCAGGGCAAAGTCGGTCACGCTCTACTACAGCAAATGATGACCGGTATATACTGTTAACAGCTCGTCGAAACAGAACAGACAATGCTACTCAGCTGCAAAGACAGTTGCTCTTGGCAACAGGACGAAGGGTGTCCAGCCAAACAGTACGTAATAGGCTTCATCACGGAGGTATCTATGCACGTAGGCCAATGGTTGCGTACGTGCATAGAGACCATACGTGCATGGTTGGTCTCTGCATTCCGTTGACCTCACGCCACCGTACGGCCCGAGGAAGATGGGCTGTTGAACATCGAGATTGGGAGCAACATGATTGGAGCCAAGTGCTGTTTACAGACGAGTCCCGATTCAGTCTGGAGTGTGACACCCGACATGTTTTGGTATGGAGGGAAAGGGGCACTCGAAATAACCCTACATTCGTTCGTGAAAGGTCACGATACAGACGAACTGGTTTTATGGTATGGGGTGGATCAGCATAGGTGGACGTACGGACCTGCATATCATTCGGTATGGTACTTTGACGGCCCGAAATTATGCAGACGAGATACTGAGACCTCATGTCATACCTTACGCTGCAGCCATTGGAGATTCCTTTGTTTTCCAAGCATAATAATGCCAGATCGCATACAGGTCGTCTTGTGGAGAACATGCTTGAAGCTGAAACAATACAGCGTATGGAATGGCCAGCGCACTCTCCTGACCTGAATCCAATCGAGCATGTTTGGGACATGCTCGGACGACGCATTGATGCGAGACCAAGGCCTCCTTTTACTCTCTGGGACTTGAAGATTGCACTTCTTGAGGAGTGGAACACTATTCACTAAAGTCTTATCGATAACATCATCGCATCCATGGAAAACAGGTGTGCAGCTGTTCGAGGAGACCATACGCCTTTTTAAAAATCTTGCATCATTCCTAAACAGTACTTTTTTTATCGTTTACATGTAACCAAATTGTTGCCCTAAATCATCTTTTTATGTTTTATCCATATTTTCAAAGAATTAAAGTTTAATTACAAATTTTTTTACGTCTGTTTCTCTATATTGCGCATTACTACGAGTGTACTATCCATTTTATGCCAATACGTGGCTACCTCGCACGATTTTCTTAACTTCTTTGCTTGCTCCACTAATTTTTTTGAGCAGTGTATATATATATATATATATATATATATATAAATAATATATATACACTGCTGGCCACTGTAAATGCAACACCCTGAAGGAAACATGCAAATAACATGAAATTTACAACATGCATTAGCGGAGGTGAGATATGCAAATGATTAGAATTTCAGCACAGACGCACATCACGCGCGCCTGTGGCGCCACTTCAAAGCGTTATTTAAGGCTTGGAGATTTCCACGATTTCAAGTTCGGCAATTGTGTTTTTCTTGTGGTTTTTTCAAAAAAACGATCAATTATGCCTCGTCGAAAACAGCGATCATCTTTTGATCAAGTATCCGAGTTCGACAGAGGAAGGATAGTGGCCTACCGAGATTGTGGATTATCTTTCAGGGAAATCGGTAGTCGTGTTGGACGAAACCAAACAACTGCAATGCGGATATGTGATCGTTGGATGCAGGAGGGTACGACGGACCGGCGTGTTCGATCGCATCCACCTCAGCGCACCACTTCACGTGATGACAGGCAAATTGTGCGCATGGCAGTGACGGATCGCTCAGTCACATCACGAACCAAAGCACAGCACATGCAGTCTGTAACGCATCATCCAGTGTCTGCGCGTTCCATTCGACGCCGTTTAAAGCAGAGTGGTCTGTCCGCAAGACGTCCATTGCTTTGTCTACCCTTGACGCAGAACCACAGACGTCTCCGCCGCCAATGGTGCGATGACAGAAGAATGTGGACGGCAGAATGGAATGAAATTGTCTTTACTGACGAGTCACGCTTCTGTCTGCAACACCACGATGGTCGCATTCGAGCCTGGAGACACCGTGAAGAGAGGATGCTGAACAGCTGCGTTATGCACCGCCACACTGGTCCTGCACCGGGTATTATGGTATGGGGTGGTATTGGATATCACTCTCGCACACCTCTAGTACGCATTGCCGGTACTTTAAACAGCCAGCGCTACATCTCCGAGGTGTTGGAGCCAGTTGTCCTTCCTTACCTTCAGGGCTTGCCCACAGCCATGTTTCAACAGGATAATGCGCGACCACACATGGCACGCATTGTCCAACGGTTCTTCGTCAATCGCCATATTGAATTGCTTCCCTGGCCGCCTCGCTCTCCGGATCTTTCGCCGATAGAAAACATGTGGTCCATGGTTGCTCTACGATTGACCCAGATTCCATCCCCAGCTGCCACAGCAGATCAACTTTGGCAACGTGTGGAAGCTGCTTGGTCTGCTGTACCCCAAGCACTCATCTAAAGTCTCTTTGAATCAATGCAGAGGCGTGTGGCAGCGGTGATCTCCAACAATGGCGGCTACTCTGGCTACTTATTTTGGCAGGAACCACACTTCACAGAAGTCTATAAATTTAATCATTTGATACTTGGTCAATATGTTATCTACAAAATAAATTTTGTTGTGATATCTCTTGTCTTTCTTGGTGTTGCAATTTGGGTGGCCAGCAGTGTATATATACATATATATACATATACACTGCTGGAGAGCGAGGCGGCCAGGGAAGCAATTCAATATGGCGATTGACGAAGAACCGTTGGACAATGCGTGCCATGTGTGGTCGCGCATTATCCTGTTGAAACATGGCTGTGGGCAAGCCCTGAAGGTAAGGAAGGACAACTGGCTCCAACACCTCGGAGATGTAGCGCTGGCTGTTTAAAGTACCGGCAATGCGTACTAGAGGTGTGCGAGAGTGATATCCAATACCACCCCATACCATAATACCCGGTGCAGGACCAGTGTGGCGGTGCATAACGCAGCTGTTCAGCATCCTCTCTTCACGGTGTCTCCAGGCTCGAATGCGACCATCGTGGTGTTGCAGACAGAAGCGTGACTCGTCAGTAAAGACAATTTCATTCCATTCTGCCGTCCACATTCTTCTGTCATCGCACCATTGGCGGCGGAGACGTCTGTGGTTCTGCGTCAAGGGTAGACAAAGCAATGGACGTCTTGCGGACAGACCACTCTGCTTTAAACGGCGTCGAATGGAACGCGCAGACACTGGATGATGCGTTACAGACTGCATGTGCTGTGCTTTGGTTCGTGATGTGACTGAGCGATCCGTCACTGCCATGCGCACAATTTGCCTGTCATCACGTGAAGTGGTGCGCTGAGGTGGATGCGATCGAACACGCCGGTCCGTCGTACCCTCCTGCATCCAACGATCACATATCCGCATTGCAGTTGTTTGGTTTCGTCCAACACGACTACCGATTTCCCTGAAAGATAATCCACAATCTCGGTAGGCCACTATCCTTCCTCTGTCGAACTCGGATACTTGATCAAAAGATGATCGCTGTTTTCGACGAGGCATAATTGATCGTTTTTTTGAAAAAATCACAAGAAAAACACAATTGCCGAACTTGAAATCGTCGAAATCTCCAAGCCTTAAATAGCGCTTTGAAGTGGCGCCAGAGGCGCGCGTGATGTGCGTCTGCGCTGAAATTCTAATCATTTGCATATCTCACCTCCGCTAATGCATGTTGTAAATTTCATGTTATTTGCATGTTACCTTCAGGGTGTTGCATTTGCAGTGGCCAGCAGTGTATATATATATATATATATATATATATATATATATATATATATATATATATATATATATATATATATATATATATATATATATATATATATATATATATATATATATATATATATATATATATATATACATATATATATATATATATATATAAATATATATATATATATATATATATATACATATATAATATATATATATATCAACATATATATACATATATATATGTATATATATATATATATATATATATATATATATATATATATATTGGTGTATATAATTCTGACACATTAAAAAAATTAAATAGTAATCCATGGTCTGATTTAACATATTTTGTAATAACTGTTTCCATTCCTTTCTAGGGAATCATATCATTACACGTTTAGTTTATTGTATACATGATATTACAGTATTTCTTTATACTAAAAAACAAAATTGGATTGTTACTATTATGTTAAACTTTACAATACTTAAATTGTTATAACTATTTGTTCCCGATTCCCCACAGGTATAAAATAGTGATTTGAGTCAATGAAAATTTTGACACATTCACTTTATATATATAATATATATATATATATATATATATATATACACACAGAGAGTGAGATCAGTTTACAGATGTACAGAAGATTGCAATAATTACTCCTATTTACAGTGTGGATATACAGGAGATAAGCATTGAATCTTATAAGAAGAGGAATTTAGAGTTCAGATCATTGTTCTCCATGTTGAAAAATTAAAGGTTTATCTTTACAAAAATTGAATGCCTGATTCCCTTCTTTACGGAGTCAATCCAAACATTCAATTCCAAAATCTAGTTTTGAAATTAAACAAGATGTAATAAAAACAATGGCGCCAGAAATTTTCTGCAAATATTAGTGTCTGATACTTATTAGTTTCTCCCAGAATATTAAGACTTCAGATTTTAAATAATAAGACTATTGATTTTAGGAAGCGTATTGAATTTCCTTATCCTTCCCCCGTCCTTAACGGGGTATTGGATCATTACGCAATAGGAATCCTTTTCTCCTGGTAATGAGTTGATAAATAATTATCGTAGATTACGAATGGCTGTATTTTCCTAATGATGGCAGAAAGATGTCATTAAATACGAGAAACATTTTGTAAATAACCGCACGCTTGCAAGTGTAAATCACCGTCACCGGCCGCGGTTCAAGCCAGTACATAAAGGCGTTGATGTGTCGAGGGTAAGAAGTAAACAAATTATTTTAATATCAAACGGGATGTGTATTTCTGTGTTTAAGTAGCATATGTGACACTTAAACAGCAAAGAATTTCTAGTATTACTTGAATTGCACAAATACTAAAATTTACTTTGATTTAATAAATAAATAATTATATATATATATATATATATATATATATATATATATATATTTATGACATAACATTTCATTAGGAAACAGTTGGCAAAGAAGATACTGGAACAGCTGGAAAAGAATTCTTGGGACGCAGAAAACAGGCGAATGAATTAGAATAGTTTCATTTTTCGTTCATATAGAGTTCCCCATAGGGAGGGAGCTAGACAGTGTGACATATTATATGTACAAACAATAGCAGAAGAAAGCCCCTCATAGACTTAGAACAGCCCCTGTCTAGGGAGATTGAGCCGATAAGAATCATCGGACACACCCTAGTCCATGACGTAACATAGTGTCATAGCGATTAACCCTTGTACTGTCTAGCTCCCTCCCTATGGGGGAACTCCATATGATCGACAAATAAAACTATTTTAATCCACTCGTCTGTTTACTGCGTCCCAAGAATTCTTTTCCAGCTGTTCCAGTATCTGCTTTGCCTTCTGTTTTCTATTGAAATGTTATGTCATATATATATATATATATATATATAGCTATTTAAAACCGGCTCCAGTTTTAAATAGCATCACAAGGGTCGGGGACCGTCTTGCCTAGTTTCTTCCTCAATTTTGACCGAGCACCCCCAAGGCGGCATCTGTGGGGATTGTACCCTTTTCCGACCTCTCTGACCTTACAGGAGGACTTTCCGGTCTGCAAATTTAACGTTCCCATATCCGGCCTAGACACGGAGGTATTTTATGGCACGTGCTGGGTTTCGATCCGAGCACCCTCAGGACCGAAAGCTAGCGCATTACCATAACGCTACTTCAAGTCCTCTCAGTTGTGTTAGACTGAAATGAGTCCTCGTCGTGGACTTCCATCTTTTTCCTGGACGAATCCCAATTTTCAGTTTCGTTGCCAGCTTCTCTGACACTGAAAAGGTTATCTTCAATTTCATTTAAAATGTTTCCCTTTGAATTGTTTCGCCTCCGTTGTATTTGTCTTACCATGTTGAGGGAACCCTCAGGTTTCCTCAGAAAGATTGATATTGAATTTCTAAATTAATCGAGCTATCACTCTACATAGAAGCGTGGGCTCATATCAAAAAAGATTTTTTGGGAAGAGAGACATCTGTGCGTGGGGAGAGGTCCAGACAATAGAGCATTGTTTATTTAGTTGTGTAGCATGGAGAGATTTGCGATCGAGTTTACCGAGGGAAATTATTGAATGGTCACCACATAAATACTATAATGTCTACTGTTGTAGAAATTTCATTTTGGCTGTGATAAAATTCCTTATGGACTTTCATTACCCCTTTTTGGGTCATTGGTAATTTTGTTGAATGTTTGTTTCGGTTTATATAATTGTTTATCATAGCATTATTTATTTTGTATTGTATATAACGCATGTATTTATTTTGTAATATATAGTTCTAGTCAAGTTAATTGCCATTGCTAAATTTGTCGTCTCTCAAAATCATCCGTATACCTTCGGGAAGGACGGATTATCTTTTGAACTTACTATGTTGAGGGAAGGAACCCGGGTTGCCCAATTGTCGGCAGATTTGTACTGTCCGGCCGGCACCCATGCCCTTATGAAACATCACCGAACATGAGAAATTAACTTTCGGCTGCGTATACAGGAATTGCTACGCAGGGCCGGTTTGACACTTGTCGAGTGGACCACCGTCCGGTGACGACGCAATCAGATGCATTACTATGTCGAGGGACCGAATATTAAAGATCAAATACAGATCTATGACTTCTTGATATGCTGTTTCTTTGCACCCCCATTACAAAGGCGTACTTAATGCAATTTCATTAAGAATTCTTTAGTTTTAAGTGATCTGCCATTTGTCAGTGTCGACGAATCACAGTCGAACTCACAGCCTTATCAAAAGATACCCGAATTCGACTCTCGTAAAGCCTGTAAGGCCCCAAAATTGTTTACGCATAGGACAGTCAGGTTTAAATATGTGCAGTCAAAGAACCTATAATAGCTAATTTAAGGCTTTTTATTTGAGGTCCCATTAATGAATACGATTATGGCATGATCCCGAATTCACGACATTTAGCCGAACCACTTGCACAGATAAATTTATCACCCATTCCACCATTGCGACATTTTACAAATTCATTTTCCCTGATTAAAAGCCCTGCTCTTAAAGTGCCTTCCCGTGATTAGCTTACGCTCAGATTTCCTTGCACACGTGCCTAAAGACATTACAAAGTAATTCACTCGGAGCCTTAATGGGTTGAAAATTGAGCTTAATTTGTAAATACTCATTTTCTTTGCTCAAGACCCCTCCTACCGCCGCTCTGACTTTACGGAAAGAGATTTTTAAATGAGCTCAAATGGAAGTCAGAAAAGAAAAACATGTCAAACACAAACGCTCATGTCGTAATCTTTCTGCACTGGAATAAATTTATTCCAACTGGGTAAGTAACGAACAGTGTCTACTTTAGATACATTATGTTTGATGATATTTTAAGACAGTTCATTTTTATAAATTCATCTCGACTCCAAAACCTTATAAAGTCTCCATTACTAGAATTTAAACTTATGATCTTAGACAGAAAATCAGGAACTTTCATGCTGAAAAACGAAAAGGGAAATATTATAACAAACTCTAGGATAATCTAATTTTTAAGGCTGATTGAAAACTTTGTTTAAAACAAACTCGAAAATCCTTATTCCACTTATAATATTATGTAAGTGGTCTGCAAACTTTCTCATATTTTTAGAGCTATTTAAGTACTATACATGAACTGCACCTCATTTGAAGCAATGGGACCTCTTCTATGGATAGTGCTTTTTCCTTTGGTTGATCTTTTTCTATGGCAGTTCTCTTTTCTTCTGCACTATTCTTCCACGCGACAACAACAGCAACAGGAATTGCGTCGTATATGCGTCTACTGTAATACGTCTGTAACTGCATATGTACGTGCGTGGGTCATTTATCGCTACGTTGTTGCCTATATTTTAAACACACCAATTGTCGAAGACGCTTGGGTTCCCTCAGCTGTAGAACTTTGATTTACCGCTTTTTGCCAGTTACCTGCGAAATTTTAAAGATATTTTTCCTTTTAAATTTTTTCGTCTCAGGTGAATTGTTCGGTTTACTATGTTTAGGAACCCGATATTAAGATCAAATATAGATCCATATCTTCTTGATACGCTTGATAGGCCCATGTCTTCTTGAATGCCTTCTTGATCTTGAAGATGCAAAAGATAAGTCACCCCCATTACAAAGGTGAACTTAATGCAATTTCATTAAGAATTCTTTTGTTGTATATGTACCTATGAGTCAATGTTGATGAACTCCAGGAATTCAACTCCAACTCACTCTTGCCAACAATGCCTGAATTTGACATCTGTAAGACTAAAACTCCAAAACTGTTTACTTGGAGGCCAGGCAGGTTAAATATGTGAATTCAAAGCATCTCCGAGGGATAATTTAAGGCTTTTATTTGAGGTCCTATTAATTGAACACGAATGAGGCATGATCCCAATTTCACCACGGTTAGTCGAACCACTTCCACAGATAAATTGTATCTCCCCTTCCACTAGAATGGCATCTCACAAATTCATTTTCTCTGATTAAAAGGCCTCCTCTTAAAGTGCCTTCACGTGATTAGCTTGCGCTCAGATTTTCTTGAACACGTGCCTAAAGACATTACAAAGTAATTCACTCGGAACCTTAATGGGTTGAAAATTGAGATTAATTTGTAAATAGTCATTCTCTTTGCTCGAGACCCCTACCCCCCCCCCCCCCTCGCCCTGACTTTACGAAGAGGAATTTTTTAAATCATCTCAAATGGAAGTCAAAAAGGAAAAACATGTCCAACATGTCGTAAGTATTGCTGCTCTGGAATTAGTTTATTCCAACTAAATAAATGTTGGAAGAAAACCAGTGTTTTCTTCACACACATCATGCTTGAGTTAATTTTAAGACATTTTATCCTAACAAATTCATCTCGACTTCAAAAATGTATAATATCTGGATTACTAGAATTAAAATTTAAAATCAGCCACATAAAGTCAGGAATTTACTTACCTAAAAGAAAGAAAGTTGAAATGTTTTAACGAACTTCAGGATATAGACCTTTTAAGACAACTAGATAATTTACACAGAGTTAAATTTCATGTTTGATTTATAAGTTACATTTGGTATTTACAAGTTACAAAATTGAAAAAGAGTTGGGATGGAGTTTTAATTACGTTCTGTTTCTTTAATGCTAAAACGTAATTGCTTTAATTTGCAGATGCCGACACTAGGCAACATTTAAGCAATCTTACGTTTCATTGATGAAACATGGATAAATGTTCCTTGTGCACAAGACACATTAATTGCATCTAAATAGTTTTATTTCTACAGATTAGCAAAGTTTTTCACCAGAGGATATCTTAATAATACGATTAAAACAAAACAAATGTATAAATACATTTTCACAAAACCAATCTTAGCCTGATCCTAGGTTGGTTTAGTTCATTCAACACCCACTCCTGTCAACAAGGCTTTCGTCATCGCATAGACCAGTAGATCTTTGATCGTTGTTGATAGTTTGAAGATCGCTGTTGATAACTTTGACTCAGGCAGTTCAAGGGCTACACAAGATAAAAGATATTCGCAGTCCATACATCCAACAACACAGAGTGGTCATTGATTGGTGGTGGCAAGTTCGATTCTGAATAAGAGGGCATGAAGACAGTCTCCACTAAAATCATGTTATTCTAAATTTATGGCGTAGTGTGTCGACCCTTCAATATAGATCAGGAGTTATCTACGTGCAGGCGATTGACTTGTTTGCTGCCTGATCCTTCTTTGCACTTATAGAGAGGACCAGCATCTGGATGAGGGCTGCGCGTCATATTGGCCCTACTCAAAACCTAATTGACTGGAGCTCTATTTCATTTCATTCACTATCTCACTAATACCGATCTCAGGCACTATGAACAGTCAGCAGTAGATCACTGACGTATTGGAAACCAACTTTGTTATCTACACCTTCCCAAGAGCATTTTTCGACACGACAATGCTCGCCCTCATGTATCCTGGAACGTCCAACGTGTCTTCTGTGACCAACAAATTCTACTTCTTCATATCCCAGGTTTTAAACGATAAAGCTAACTGCAAAACTGCACTAATAGGAATCCTTAGTTTTTAATTTCAGCTATTTAATGGGGGGTTGTTTTCTTACAGAAATAAGATTCTTGGGCCTAATAAATCAAAATACAGACATGGTTTCAGCCAGCTAATTTTCTGTATATCTTACTCTGAGGATCTAAATCATATAAATAGATCCCAAGAAACAAAAAATTCGTAGGGTATTATCTTTTTATCTAGATAACGTGCGGTGAATAAACACGAAATTATTTTTATGATAATGTCTCCCTGTTGATGGTTATATTCTTCGTTTTGTATATTCTAATATTAATCGTTCAGTAAAGACGAAATGTGGGGGAATTCTTTCAAAGTTGTTGCTGTCAACAGCATGGCATTTGGTTATTTCAGTCTCAGAAAATTTCATTTCTTTGAATGACCAAAAAATATCAAAAGCATTTTCTTGTAGACAGAAAAAGTTTATTCTCAAAGTAATGAGGAAGGTCGATTTCTTAATCGAGAAGTATTTAAAATTCCGGGTCAAAAATAATCCATTAGACTACCTCAATATAGTACTTAATACATGAAATATGGTCTTTTTATTTTAGAGTCCTGCGACAATTTTTCTAATAATTTGATATCATTCGTTTATTTCTTAATTCCACTTTATTATTTCGTCCTCTCGGTTTAATTTTCCCAACTTTCTCCCGAATTTCCTACTTCATTTGTTAGCTTCGTTAACGGGTATGTCGCCTATGTGAGCTGGTGGTAATAAAATTACTCCCTCTTGCTTCTTCTTGCAATTGTTCCCCTTTTATGAGACAGCTTCTACTGCCGCAAACAGAAAATTCCACAACGGTCTTCTGGAATTTTGTGTTGACAAGTGTTTCATGATCCTCGCATATGCGCATTATTCATCGTGACAATCTCAGCTTATGCTTCTTGGCCTGATGAGGAACTATTAATTATTTCGAAACAAGGGGACAGACCTTGAATTTTTGCATGCTTCATAGTTTAGATGTTTGTTTTTCTTCAGCAGTTTCTAATTAATCTTTTGTTCACGGCCCCTACCTCCGGAGAAAAAAAAATTGATATATATATATATATATATATATATATATATATATGTATATATATACATACATACATATATATATATATATATATATATATATATATATATATATATATATATATATATATATATATATATATATATATATATATATATATATATATATATATATATACCGGGTGAGTGAAAAGTTCGTAAATAATTTTAAAATTCATAAAAAGGAAGAAATCATGATAAAGAAGTGCGGTTTGCAAGAAAGGGCTCACAAGTAAGTCGGAAATTTAGCAGCCGTAGAAAAGTTTAAGAAGTTTGAAAAGTTTATAACATTTAAAAAGTTTTAAAAAGTGACCGGTTTATCTCGCTGACATGCGAGAGATTCAGCAGAATTATGCAAATTAATCTTACAATCAAAGAACGTGATACATGAGGATTTGGAGGATCGGCCACGAAGTCGAACACCCTCGTTGGCTGAGGGCCGCATTACTGCGATGGAAACTGTTATCAAAGATATGGCGGCGGTATCGTCCACGAGGAGTAGCAGTGCTCGCAAATATGGACCAGTGACTTTTTTTTAATTTTTATTTTGGTGCTAAAAACAATCCAACTTCCTTGTGAGCCCTTTCTTCAAAACTGCACTTTCTCATTATAATTTCTTTGTTTTTATGAATTTTTAAAGATTTTACGAACTCTTGGATCACCCGGTATGTATATATATATATATATATATATATATATATATATATATATATATATATATATATATATATATAGGAGGAGTGAATACTCCGTTGGACCCCCTCTAGCGCACATGCACGATGCGATACGATCGGGCATTGAGTCACACAAGTTCTGTATGATGTCTTGAGACATTTCGTTCCATATTTGC